>JASCZI010061156.1:11416-28918 GCA_036250425.1 Stylosanthes scabra
ATCATCTAATTATTTGATTAATTGACTAAGAGATTAGCTTTTAATTAGGTAATTGGAAACTGAATTATTAAGAGATTAGGATTTAGTTACTCTAGATTCGTTGTGCTTTGATTTCTGAAAACCTTACAATTGTGATTGAATGTATACATTGGCCCTCAAGGGAAAAAAATCTCCGAAGCTCTTAACAACTCATTCCACTGATTAATTCCTCAAGTAATATTTCTGCACTCTTTCACTCATTGTTTTCGTGTTCAATCATCACCATTCTCTCAAGTTTTATTCTTGATCTGCTTAATATAACTAAAAGATAGTATTGCTTGGTCCTTTATTCCTCGTGGGAACGATACCCACTTCACCGTGGTATTACTTGAACGATTCGGTGCACTTGCTGATTTTCGCATCAGTCATCCTCCAGCTCCTCATACTCCTCCTTCTATTTGGCCAAGTCCACCTCCAAGCCCTCGACCTTCTTCCGCAACTCGGTAGCCTCTGCCTCTGCTTTCTTCCTCAAACGGTCGGCCTCCTTGGCCGACTTCTTCATCTTCGCCAGCTCAGCCCGGGCGTCCGACAGCTCGCCCTCGGCGTCTTCCTTCCCCTTCTCAAGAGTAGCAACCTTCTCTTTCAGCTGCTCCAGTTCAGCATGAGAAGTCGGGGGGCATTCTGTCAGCTTCTTCTGTAGAGCCCGAGAGATACCGGCGACCTTGATGCCTGCCTTCATCATGTACTCTAGATTGCTCTTCAGACCAGCGTCATCCATAGCAATCCTGGAGTTCTCCATAATGAACTCGTCCGTGAAGCCAACAGCGTCAAAGTCGGGGGCATACACCGACCCGTAGGAATGGCCAAAGCCCTTCCTCTTCTTGGACTTCGATTGATCGGCGGCAGTGGCAGGAGTCTTCGGGACCTTGAACTCGGGACCCTCAGCGGTAGACTAAATCTCGGGCCCTAAGGGAACGGACTGATTCTCGGATTCGGGAGGCGGCACTCGGTTAACGGGGCTGGAAGAAGACTTTGGGTTGTCCTTTGTCCCTGAGGCAGCAGCAGCAAGTCGGTTAGCTTGATTTTTCTTCCGAGCCCTCATCCTCTTGTAGGCATCGGAATTGTTTGTCATTTTCTCTACAATAAAAGCAAAGTAACAAGGACGTGAGCCATCAAGAAGATACATGCAAAAGGTAAAACAACTAAAAACCACCGACTACCTAGTTCAGTTCGAATATAGCTCGGAGATCGAGTCAACAAAGTCTTTGTATTAAAAGGAACTTTAGCACAGCACTCCTTCAACACAGTCACTATCTCCTGATCCTCCTTGTCCAAATCGTCAAAATCGTACTTGGGACTTTCTGGTCCCGAATACCAATAAAGACGAAACTGGTATTCCCCTCGCTCATTCTCAAAAAACGGTCGAAATCCCTCGACTGCCCTGACCTTGAAGTAGTAGTTTTTAAAATCATGGAACGACTCCTCATAGAGGGAGAAGATCCGACGACCCTCACGAGTTCGGAAAGAAGCCCATCGGGACTTCTTCTGAGAAAAAGGACGAGTGAGGTGGAAGAAATAGAGGAACGCCCTAAGAGAAAGATCTAGTTGTAAATACCAACAAACAGATTGGAAAGCTTTCATGAAACCCCAAGAGTTTGGATGAAGCTGGGTTGGGGCGACTCGGCACTCGAAGAGGACATCCTGTTCAAACTGCGTAAAAGGAACTCGGACCCCCAACTTCGGAAAAAGGCACTCATACATATAAATGAAATGCCTCTCCTCGGGGTGACCAAGGTTATAGTAACACACCCTTTCCTCCGAGGTAGGAGCAACCAGCTCATACTTACTCTCCTCCGACACCGTACTACACAGTGCGTGGGTCTCCCTAAAAGACGCTAACAGCTCCTCGTCCACCACGGACTTGGAGAGCAATACTACATCCTCCACCCAGTCCATGTCCTCGGGAACATTGGCGGGCATGACACTGATATCACCTCGAGCCATAACAACGAAAGAAACCTACAAAAAATATAAAAGAAAAAGCTACTCGTAAAGACCCAAGAAGACGAGAACTCGAAAATAGCGCGATAAGCACTACAGCCGAGCTCCGACGCACGCAAATCAAAGACGAAAACAACATGACGAGTCATACAAGCAAAAAAATAAAAGACCCTATTAAACTCGGGAAAAGCACGACCTGTGCAGAACCCGGAGTCACGACCTCTGTGCTACGAGATGTAATCCGCAACGAAAGAAAAGATGCCACGTGCTAACTATGAGTGCATGCATGTGATGTCATTACATTTATGGCGCACGAAAAACGAAACAACTCATCATCTCTCCTCCCCCCATCAACCTTTGGGTTTCCAAAAGGAGGTAGACGAAACAACACCAACATTCAACAAGATCAAAACGGTAGAAGCAATAGTCATTGAATCAAATGTACTACTAACAATGAAAACTCAAAGGCATAAGCAAAATAAAGTAAGAAGAGAATGGTGGATACCTGAGATCAAGGGAGCAACTGATAGTAAAGAAGAAGATGAAACCGAAGTTCTCGCCGATGACAAGAGCGAAGAGGGACACCCAACAGAAACTGTGCGGCGGCTGCTTCAAAGAAGGAGACGACGACTGTGATGATGGAGGAGATAGGTGTTTTTGAAGGAGGTAGAGAAGTTGAAGGAGAGTGGTGTCAGAGAAGGCAAAAGGAAGCACTAGGAGTGAGAGAATGGGGTCCAAAGAGCTATTTATACATGATGGGACATGGGAGCATATCCGTAAATGCCCCCCAAAACGAAGAGTTTTCATTAAATGCTCTCTCTTTCTCTCTCTCTCATGGATTTGAAATTTGAAATGCAATTCAAATTGAACTAAGAGACGCCAAACGAAGGGGCAACGAGGAACTCGGAGACGCGTCCCATGACCATACGGATTGTGCTCGTTTCGAGGGTACTCGATTACGCGGAATGCGCCCGCTAACGGCCACAACTGCGCGTAGGGGCAGTGTTCGTATCCAATTCCTAGGCCCAACGAAGAGGTCCACCCCTGGCCCATTTTTGAAGGTCCACCTTGCAAAACGACTCAGAAACACAGAATTGACCCACTCGACCCACACGCCGGCCGAGCGTCCGACTTGTATGGACAACATGGATGAGCCCATTGTTGGCGGTACATTGGGCTCATCACTTAGGCAGGCCGAAGGGCATCCTGGCCCGCCCACCGAGAGGAACTTGTTCGACCCGTTAAGAAGGATCCGACCCGACGTGCCCTCTATGAAAGGGATATGACACGATCCCTCCTTCGCAACGAATAGGGGAACGTGCACCCATGCACTACTTCGAAACCTCAGGACGTGCACTTCTCCACCATCACCACTACAGGTACACTCATGCCTATAAATACCCCATGGGCACGCAGGTTTGATAGGACTAAACACTCTACTCTACTATATTTGAACTTTGCTTAAACTCTGTCTGACTTGAGCGTCGGAGTGTTTTGCAGGTTCTCCCCCCGCCGGTTTCATTGGAAGCTCAGCGATTGGACTCACAGCAACAGGCCACACTTGGAGCAGATTGGGCTTATCTGGTTCTGTTTTCACCCCGAAACAGGAGGATAATTAGGCTTATAAATTAGAACTTTTTATCATTACTCTTAATATTTAATAAAAAATAATTTTTCTAATAAAAAAAACATCCAAACCGTGTGTAATAGCCAAAGATTAACGCTTGACAGTTCCCTTCCGATAATTATTCGCAAACGGGTTCCCCTCTTGAGGTTTAACTTTTACCAAGGATTCAGGTATCGATAAAACGAAAGGATAGAGAGGCCTTTTATCCAAACCTGGGCTACCTTCTTCAACTCTGCCCAATGCCAATGGCTTCAACCCTCTTCACCTCTCCCTCTCTCTGTTCTTCTTCTTCATCCTCTATCTTTTCTGCTCCCGTCAAAGTTTCACTAAACCCCCAAACTAACATCTCTCTTTCATTCACCAAAACCAAAACCCCTCTTCCAACATTCACTCCCCCACACAGAAGGCGCTTCAATGTCATTGCCATGGCTCCCCCTAAGCCCGGTGGCAAAGCCAAGAAAGGTAACAAACACACTTTCAATTTCATTTCATTCATTTCCACTAAGGACAAGAATTCACTCACATGAAAGTGGTGTTTGCAGTTGTGGGAATTATAAAATTGGCTCTTGAAGCTGGGAAGGCCACTCCTGCTCCTCCGGTTGGACCGGCTCTCGGTTCAAAGGGTGTCAACATTATGGCTTTCTGTAAGGATTACAATGCAAGGACTGCTGATAAGGCCGGCTATGTCATTCCCGTCGAAATCACTGTCTTTGATGTGCGTTCTTTACTCCTTCATTTCCTTCCCTTTTTTCTTTTTTCTTTTTTTAGGCTCATTTTTTCATTTTCCTTCTTCAGGATAAGAGCTTTACTTTCATATTGAAGACTCCACCTGCTTCGGTTCTACTACTTAAGGCTGCCGGTATGTTCTATTCTATTTTTTATTTTTAATGAACTACCATTTCTAACCATAAACTAACTTAATATCCGTCAACTGGCAAAATTACCCAAAATTTGTAGTTCCTTGGGTAATTCTGCCTAAAAGTTTTGGTAGTTTTGTTATATTAATTCAACCTTTAGTGGATATCAGGTTGATTTTCATTTTTCATGGTTGGAAATGGTAGTTCACTCTTTTTTTTCTGTTCTCTTTCTTTTTTCTTTTTTTTTTCTCCTCCAAGGTGTTTGATGTTCTGTTGCAGAACTGTTATAACTTAAAAGTACAATTTGTTTCACAACATTTTTCTTGCTTAAAATTTGATTGTGTAATGTTAAATTGTGAACTAAGCATTATTCGAGTTAGCAAAATGGTCGGATGCTGTCATTTCATAAATTTGATTAGTGACAATCTCAAATTTAGTTATAGATTGCCCAAAGTTTCTGAAATATATGCTAGGTATTCATAATAATGTTTGAAATTGCATGTGAATTTGAAGGATCAGGAAGCATGAATTGTTATAGTTGCCATTTACTTTGAATTTCAATTTCTTATATGAGCTAGATTAGAAAAATGATTGTAAGGGTAATATGGTAGATCTCGGTTGTATCAAGCTTCTCTAAAGTGAGGAGATTAGTAAAGTGAGAAAATAAGTGTTCAATCACTCTTAAATTAAAATAGTGGGACTCGCGATTCATACAAGTTACAAATTCAATGCTGATTAATGATTAACCTCTCACCTTATCACTTTATCAATCTCCTAATTCTAGAGGATATTTTTTTGTCTCAGATGTTAACTGAAGTTCAATTTTTGAGAAAACTGCCTATATATGTTCTATTGCGAACAAATTACTGCAGATACAGAAATGTTTTTGAGGTTTTTACAAGATTATCATGCTTCTGATGAAGTCTGTGTCCTTACTTTTGAATATCTGCATTGATTTTATAGGAGTGGAAAAGGGTTCGAAAGACCCGCAGATGCAAAAGGTAGGAAAGATCACAATCGACCAATTGCGCACAATTGCTACTGAAAAGTTGCCAGACTTAAATTGCTCAACTATAGAATCCGCTATGAGAATAATAGCAGGCACTGCAGCAAATATGGGAATCGATGTTGATCCTCCTGTCCTTGAACCCAAGAAAAAGGAACTTGTGTAATAAGATCTTATTTTGGCTGAGAGTTTGAGAATGCTTAGGTTGTGCCTGTACACTGTCTTCCTTCTTCGAGAACAGCAAAGAAAACATCAGCTGCTTTTAATTATTATGTATTACTTAAATGGTATCTCCACATTATATAGTTAAATTTGTAAAAGCTTTTTTCAATCACTAGCATGGTGCTTGTAATCAGATAGGATGTTCACATTTTTTGGGTCGTACTTGTATTGAGCTGGGTTTGATTGAATATGACTTATTGCCAGGGATCCAAATATCTCATTCAGTTTGAAGAATCTGAGGAAGTGAATGTGTCTCATGGATTGAGACTGCGTTTGATTTGATTAGCTAGTGCACATAAGACACAGGCACGGACACACATAGATATAGACATGATAACACTATTTTTTTCAATTTTTTAATACATGAGAACATACAAATCACAATCTTAACAAGATGTCAATATTACTCTCATCTTGTGTTCACCTTAGCACCACCATCACTGCTACGGAAAAAAGATCTTCTAAAGTTGAAGTTGATGAATGTGTAAAGTGGTAAAATAATACTTTAATTACCTTTAAATTTGTAATTTTTATTGCTTGTGGATTTCACCATTTGATCACACTGCGACATACTACCACAACCAGTCAACTACCACCACCGCCTCTACAACTCACCCTTAAAAGTCATCACACCGTTAAACACAAGTGACAAAATTAAATGGCATAGGGATAGTTTTGGCAGCAACAGAGCCGTCGTCTCCCCTAAAGAGAGAAACCAAATATGAAGAGAAAAACAAAGGTGATGGTGAAGATGGAGGAGAATTGGAAGGCGAAGAGGAAGAAAACGCGAAAGACAGACAAAGGCAATGTTGGAGACAAAATTGATGCCGGAAACAAAAGCAACAGGGAAGACAAGAGTGGAGGAGCAAATGCAAATCGAGGAAGATATCAGTCAAGTGGCAAAGACAAAGGACATGGGGGTGGGCATAGACAAACCAAGCCCAACCTAAGTGACACTACCGAGAATATAACAATCTTCCATGTCTTCTCCAGAGCTTTACGTTTTCTTGAAAATAAAAATAAACCATCTTCGCATATGAACTTTTACAATCAAATGAATAGGTAAAGAATACTTCATTTCAATGATATATCTTGTTTATTAAAAAACTTGTAAAGTTAAGAGATTTAAGAAAAAACACCAAGTATGAAATTGTTGAAAACAACCGTTAACCTCATAGTGCATAAGCTATTTGGATAACAAAAAAAATTGAGAACATAATCGTCTTGGTATGAAGGAGAAAAACACCAAACAAATATTCTCCAACACCACTAATTAGTTCAATGTGAGCAACTTAAAAATGTAACAATCTAGATGTGAATTTCATGGTGAACTTTACTAATGGTTGTGGCCTCAATGTTGTGATCCCCCAAATAACGTCTTGCTAATTATGCCGGTGGCCTCAATGTATCGGTCCACGCACCTGGAGATGCAACTGCTTTCGCTCCCGCTGAGACTTGAGCCTGGTTTTGTTATGCACTTCTCAAAACACTTTCCTCTCACTGTCTGGCAAACAAAAGATAAAAAAGAAAAAATACGTTATGAATTGAACAATTGAATCTATAGCAAACAAGACTAACCAAACCAGGTCCAACAAAATAAAGAAAAACAACAAAAGACTAGAACATATGCTTCCCAAGATTTTCTCATATGCCAAAACTAGAACCAGGTCATTTTTTAATTAATATTATTGTCAATGTGCCTCCTTTTTCAAACTTAATACCAGCATATTTTCAAAAGCGTGGCATTTGAAATAATTAGTTTTACAAGAATGTCATTTTGATAATAAGTTTCAGAAAAGGTAGCACATTGGAAAAAAAGAAGCCCCAGAACTAGTATTACAAGAAGGGTCCTCAGCATCTTAACCTGGCTATTGCTATGATACTTCGTTTTATCTAATACAACAGTTTTGCAATCATATATTACATATGTAAATGGCTGGGGCAATCACTTGAACATATAGAAATTTCAGTATTCCAAAACATTGAACATCCAGCTCTTATCATCAACGATGAAACGTTTAAAAGGACAACTTAACGATTGCATGTTACTGCATCTCTTTCGACATGACTAACAAACCTTCATCAATTATCTAATATCTTTCATATATTGCTTTTTAAATAAAATCTACAAAAATAGGGAAATAATCAGACAAACCATTCAGGTTTTAACAGGCAAAGAAAATGGCATATTTAGAGACTCAGTTCTTGTAGACCTTGGGACAAATTGCTCAATAGTCATTCTCTCGTCAACGTTCTTCCTTATAGACTGCACACTGATAATATTTTATTATAACAGTTAAAAAAGTCCAATAAAACTGTAGGAATTGTTAAAGTTCAAGAATATTTGTCAATATGTTTGAGCTGAAAAGATGGGGAAATCCAAATAGACTATACTTCTGATGAAAGGTAAAATAGCAAACGAACAAATTGCAAAAATTATCAAGCTACATAATACCTATTCGGCAAGTAAGCTCATTCCAGCATACTCAGGAACCAGGATCTATATTTTGTGCAAAGTTCCTCTAATTGAAATTATTTTTATTAATTTGTTGAGAAATCAGTCAAACAAACGTTTTACCCAAAAATGAAAAAAGCTTGTTAAATTGAGCTAAACCCTAAAGTAGTCCGTGAAATTGGCTATATGTGCACTAAAGTAGTCCTAAGATCCCAATTGCCCCTTACCGCCTTCGTTAAGAATAGAAAACAGTCAAACACACAAAAAAAAAAAATGAAGTTTCTGTCTTCCTTTCTGGACTTTACAGTTTAACTTAGAAGCAGTTCAGATAAACAATCATATATTAAAAAAAGAAAAAAAAGAAAAAATGAATGACTACGCTACGAATGAAGAAACAATGGGAATGAAAGGAAACAATAGACCTCGAGAAATTGTTGAGCATATTCCAAGGCGAGCTGACTCTGGAGCTTGTTTTTGAGTTCTTGCGCCGACATTTGCTGCGACGATCCAGGCGAAGGACTTGAGAATGAATCCATTTGCTTTGCTTGCTTGGTGACTTCCTCACTCACTTTAAAATCCTAGAATCTGAAGACTGCAGATGAAGAGTGAAGTGACCCACCAAAACCCAAGGGACTAAACCCTAAATATCAATTTGTGTATTTTTTTTTTTGCGGTGACTATCCTCGTGATAACTATCAAATTTTATCATATTTTTCTAATTTGAGAATATTTTTAATTTGAAAAGAAAAAATAAAGTAAAGAGTTAAAAAATACGATGAAGTTAAAATTATTATAAAACAATAAAAATATAATTTAAATTTTAATTACATTTTTTAAATATTATTAAGGTTTACATTAGGGTGATCTTCTTTCCCCTTTTCTCTTCTTACTTTGTGCAGCTGTGCTAAAGGTCTATCTTTCTTGTTAATTCAAGTTGAACTATCATCGGAGTTCATAAACATTAAAGTAAGCAATTGCTGCTGTACCACTAATTATCTATTTTTTGCTGACGACTCACTCTTTTTCTGGAAGGCTAACACCCCCGAATGTCTTAAACTTATTGAGATTCTAAATTTATATACAGTGAGCTCAATGGTCAACAACTTAACCGATCCAAGTCTTCTCTTTTCTTTAGCAAAAACACTCCCCCTCTTACCTGAAATTCACTATCTCACCTCTTTCATATTCCCCATGTTGATTCATAGAATATGTATCTTGGCCTTCCTACGGTTACTCAAAGGTCTACGACACAAACTTTCAATTATGTCAAGGATATGGTTGACAAAAAGCTTTAGATATGGAAGAGATCTATGCTTTCTGTTAGTGGCACGGAAGTGCTAATTAAGGCAGTAGCCACTGCTGTAACACCCTAATATTAGCTAATCATGTCGCAGATATAATTAATCAATATTAAGTTATTACTACTTCTTTTCATATTATACTCAATTACAAACTTTCCAAATCTCACTCATATAACTATAATTTCATACGAAAGTCGAGCCGTACACCATAGTAAACCAAAATCTTTTATTAGGTAACGTAAATATTTACAATTGGTTCATGAACTCCACAAATAGCCTACGAAGCTTGGGTATTGTACACTTATATCGTACTTATACATAGACATATGTTTACTATTTCTCCGTTTACATATAAAGGTTCTTACAACATATTGGAGAGACCCCTATGACATTGAAATATAAACGCCGCCTCGCCTACTTCTCAGAATGTTAACCTGCATCTGAAAAACATATGAATAATACGAAATGAAAATCCCAAACCATTGTATTCTCAATACGAAAACACCGAAACTACATAAGGTAAGCTAGCAGGATCACACGAGGCAATCCTACTTAATCATTCGGGTTTTCTTATTATCGTTGCGTGTCGGAACATGCAATCCTCTCCTAAGGTTACCACTCCTTAATAGTAATACTATCATTTCTATCCATAGCTTTATCGTACTTAATTCTAAAAGGGCATACATACTTCCTCTTTTTATTCTAATTCATACTATATTCGTTTAACTAGGGTTCTACATCTCATTCATCTTCCCTTTATTACTCCACTAACCTCTAGTATATCACTACCTCTTACCCTTAGTCATGATAGAAATATACACACACAAGCAAGACACACACAAACATCCATTTCAAACAATTAGCAAATAACATCTATTCCAATCAAACAAGGCAAACCAAGCAATGTCATACAAATGCATATGATGCATGCTTGTTCCAATGGCTAATGAGCTCATTTAGTCGATTATCTTAGCCAAACCGACCGTTCCAATATATATCTCGGATCACTTTCAGAACATACTTCCCCGAGGACGTTCTTTTACACCCCAGCGCTATGCACAAATGTTCATCGTTGGGGTTTCCATGTGATCATCATGCGTCGCTCTTTCACGATGTTAGCGCTCTTTAACGCCTTCTTTTACATCTGAGAGTCCGCTATTGTCAGAAGAAGGAAATCTAATCCTGAAAGATCCCCTGATTCATTCCCTAACTCACGTACATCACATCAATCAACTTAAGAGGACCAGATTTGATCTTAAAAGATTAGATCATATTTGATTTAAATTTTAAATTTTCTAACCTACTACTAAACAAATCAAATTTAAATTTAAACTTTCCTAAAATACTCTGACAATAAAGCTTCTTCCACTTGATTACTTAATCTTCAAGTAATTTCAGAATGTAAACTAAATTTAATCAACTTAGCACTCTTCTTATGATTACTTGCACTCCAAGTAACTTCATGGAAGCTATGTTCCTTGTGCCCTCAGTCAATGCATTTTCTTTTGATACAAACCCTTGATCTTCTTGATATCCAAAATCGGTATAGTGTAATTCTTTTAGTATTCCGATCCATGAATATGACAATTGACAAGGTTACTGTTCATATCGGCCCAATTAGGCCCATCAACCAAGGCCCAATCCAAATCAGTAACAGGGAGGCCAACCGACTTATCAAGAGGCACCAGCTCGGCAACTCGCCGAGTTCCGACCTCCAACTATCGCAAAACTGCCAAACCGACTTGGGGCAGTTCGAAGGGAAGTTATATCTGCAAAGAGCAGTTGGATCCACTTACAGAAGTTCCCTACGTGCTAGGAATTACTCCCCCATGATCAAAGCCTGCCCATAACCGCTTATGAGATGCGCACCATAAATAGAACGGTGAGGCCACAATCACAGGTATCAAACACTTACCCAATTTCTACCATTTACCACCTGCTAAAACTCTTGCTAACTTAGGCATCGGAGTGCCTTGTGGGTACACCCCCCAACTAGTCCCAGCGGAGATTCTCAGAGGTTGCGCTTTGGGCTCGTCAGGAAGCAGGCTTCCGGGTTCCTCTCGTAACATTGGCGCCGTTGCCGGGGAACTCGGTGTTTTGCTCTCTTGATGGCGGAACCACTCGTCAACAACCAACTACCCGCACTAAGGGAGGACAAACACATGCCTTCGGACTCGGAGTCGAACAATGGAAGAGGAAGTGGTGCACGTCAGGCCACGTCCGCCCGTCGTCCGTCTCCTCGGCGGACGGTTACACGGGAGTTGTCCCCTCGACATGCGACTTCGCAGGGTCCGTCCCCCCGACGCACAGTTTCTCGGATCCCCTCTCCTCAGTGGATAGCCTCAGGGGTCCACGTTCCGGTGCATAATAGAGAGCCGAGGGGCGCCTACGACATCATGGGTATTGTTACTGGACAACTAGGTCGGTTAGATCGACTTGAAAGCAACTATTCTCGACAGATGGAGGTAGAGGAGCAACTCAGGCAGGAGAAGGCCTGGAGGGAAGAGACGGAAGAGAAGTTGAAGAAGATGGAAACAAAGTTAAAAAAGAAGGAAGGTGGTAAACCCATGCCCCACCATTCTGACTTGCTGTTCGCTACGGGAGATCCCTTTTCGGAGGAGATAATGCAGGCAGAAGTACTAACGAACTTCAAATGCCCGGAGATGGTGTTATATGATGGTTCCTCTGACCCGAGGCACCATTTGAGCAATTTTCGAAGTCGAATGTACCTGGCTGGGGCATCAGACGCAACTCGTCGTAAAGCCTTTCCCACTACTCTGACCAAGGCCGCGCAACATTGGTTTGACAACTTGCCCGAGAGGTCTATTGCTTGTTTTGATGACTTGGCCAGGGGGTTCTTGACCCACTTTTCGACTCAAAAGGAGAAGTCGAAGCACGCTCCTAGTCTGCTTGGAGTGAAGCAGGGAGGAGGAGAAAGTTTGAGAGTCTACATGGAGCGTTTCAATAAGGCATGTTTGGAGATCGTCAACTTGCCTGCAGAAGCCGTAGTGATGGCGCTTGTGAACAGACTTTGAAATGGTCCATTCTCCCAGTCTGTGTCTAAGCGACATCCGACTTCCGTTGCGGAGATCCAGGAGCGTGCTGAGAAATACATCAATATGGAGGAGGCAACTCGACTTCGGAATGTCGGATCTTCTCGGTAAATGGACGACAGGAAGAACAAGGAGGGGAGACGTGAATTTGATCGTGATTTTCCCAAGGTCCGGAAGTTCCACTCCTTTACTCCGTTGCGGACGTCCTTGGTGGATGTTTATCGGGACATCTGTAACATCAAGAAGTTGCCTACTCCGAGATCGATTCGGGGCAAGTTGGCGGCAAGCAAGTCGGATTATTGTGAGTACCACAACATGTATGGCCACCACACCAACAAATGCTATGACTTGAAGAATGCAATAGAGCAACTCGCCAAAGATGGCGAGTTGGACAAGTACTTGGAGCTAAGGAGGACAGATCGACCTGAGAAGAGGAGCAGGGAGAACAAATCGGATGATCAGGGGAGAGTAGTAACCCCCCGAGGAGGGATGTGCACACCATCTCTGGTGGCTTTGCTGGGGGTGGATTGACTAAGTCTTCCAGAAAAGACACTTGAAGGAAGTATACCACGTCGGGAGGAAATATGACTTTGTGAAGTTACCAGAGATCTTGTTCAGTTCTGATGATGCCCAGGGAGTTCGGGAAAGGCATGATGACCCCGTGGTGATAACGATGATTCTAGCAAACACCAATCTACATCGGACACTGATCGACCAAGGGAGCTCGGCGGACATTCTCTTCAAATCGGCTTTTGAGAAGCTTGGTTTGGAGAAGTGAGAGCTTAGGGCATACCCAGATGCTTTATTTGGCTTGGGAGCAGAGCCAATTAAGGCTTTGGGTTACATTAGCCTCCATACTATTTTTGGTGAAAGAAGGTTAAGCAAGACTGTCATGAACGACTACATAGTCATAGACACACCATCAGCGTACAATGCCTTGATTGGAAGGAGAACTCTCAACAAATTGGGAGCAGTGGTTTCGACCCCACACTTGTGCATGAAGTTCCCTACAAGGAGTGGGGTGGCGGTGGTTCATGGAGACCAGAAAATAGGAAGGAGGTGCTACAATGAAAGCCTGGACCAAGTTGCGGGCAGGAAGTCGGAACAATGTAATGTGCTAGAGCTCAAAAGGCCAGAAATGAAGGAGGATTTCCGACCTCAACCCGAGGGAGACTTGGAAGATGTGCAGATCGGAGATGTTCCCAACAAAACTACAAAGATCTCATCTACCCTTTAGCCCGACCTGAAGAATAACTTGGTGAAGCTGTTGAGAGACAATTCCGACCTGTTTGCGTGGAAGGCTTCCGACATGCCAGGTATCGACCCCGAGTACATGAGTCATAAATTGTCCGTGTACGCAGGAACGAGACCTGTGCAGCAAAGGCGATGAAAGATGAGTGAAGAAAGAGCTCAAGTTGTTGAAGAACAAGTCGGAAGTTTACTAGATGCTGGTTTCATCAGAGAAATAAAGTACCCGGAGTGATTGGCCAACGTCGTCCTTGGGAAGAAGCAAAATGGAAAGTGGAGGATGTGTGTGGATTATACCGACTTGAATAAGGTCTGCCCCAAAGATCCATACCCACTTCCCAATATCGACATCTTGGTGGATTCTTCGTCGGGATACCGATTGCTGTGCTTCATGGATGCTTATTCTGGCTACAACCAGATCCCGATGTACCCACCAGATCAGGAGAAAACCTCATTCATCATCCTGAAGGTGAACTACTGTTACATAGTTATGCCATTTGGGCTGAAGAATGCGGGGGCGACTTATCAGAGGTTGATGAACAAGGTATTCAAGCCACACTTAGGGGATCTCATGGAGGCCTATGTAGACGACATGTTGGTGAAGACCAAAAAGGTGGAAGACTTGTTGTCTGACTTGTCTAAAGTATTGGAGAACATGAGGTTGAATCCGACGAAGTGTGCATTTGCTGTGAGCGCAGGGAAGTTTTTGGGCTTCATGTTAACCCGGAGAGGAATAGAGGCAAACCCGGATAAGTGCGCCGCAGTTCTGAATATGAAGAGTCCCACATGTGTGAAGGAGGTTCAACAATTAAATGGCAGGTTGGCAGCGCTATCAAGGTTTTTGGCTGGATCTGCGTTGAGGTCGCTACCTCTGTTCGCTGTTTTGAAGAAAGGGAAGCAGTTTGAATGGACTGCCGAGTGTGAGGCTGCTTTTCATCACTTTAAGGATTTCCTGACGACCCCACCGATTCTGTCCCTACCTCATGAAGGGGAAGTCTTGGTATTATACTTGGCTACCTCGGATCGAGCAGCAGCTTCAGCTTTGATCCGAGAAGATGAGGAAGATCAACATCCCGTCTATTTTACGAGCAAGGTGCTTCAAGGGGTGGAACTGAGGTACCAGAAGATTGAAAAGGTAGTCCTTGCTCTGGTTTTGGCATCTCACAGACTTCGACCCTACTTTCAAGCACGCAAGGTGTTAGTTCGGACTGGCCAGCCAATCAAGAATGTTCTTCAAAAAACCGACCTGGTAGGTCGGATAATGAGGTGAGCGATCGAGTTGACCGAGTTGGACATGTCCTATGAAAGTTGGAAGGCAGTGAAGGCGTAGTGCCTTGCCGACTTTGTTGTGGAGAACACGGGGGTGCCGACTAGCAATTCGGCAACTTGGTCAATTTTTGTTGACGGATCCTCCAACAAGTCGGGCAGCGAGGCAGGAATCATATTGGAGAATGACCAATAAACAAGTATGAAAGTTTCCTTGAAGTTTGGATTGAAGGCTACCAACAATAAGGCAGAGTATGAGGCTGTCCTTGCTAGTTTGCGGATAGCTAAAGAGGCAGGAGCAAGGAAAGTTATTGTTTACAGTGACTCCTAGGTCGTTACTTCCCAGATCAATGGGGAGTTCCAGGCCAAGGATCCTAATCTAAAGAAGTATTTGGAGGCGACTTTACAAATGATGAGGGGATTTGCTGATGTCGAGGTGCGACATATAGCTTGGGAGGAGAATCATAGGGCCGATGCCCTATCCAAGTTGGCGAGTACCAAGCCAGATGGCTCTCATCGGAGTCTGATCCAGGAAAAGCTGCAGTCCCCATCCATCAATCAGCAATCCTCCGAGGTCAAGGTGCTTGCCATCTCAGGACAGGAACTCGGCTGGATGGCAGAGATAGTTAACTACTTGAAGTTCGACCTCGTTCCTGAGGATAATAAAGAGGCAAGACTGCTTGCTAGGCGAGCCCAAGAATACACCTTGGTGAGAGGAGTCTTATACAAGAGGGGTTTCTCTACCCCATTGCTGAAGTGCGTGCCGACGTCCAAGGTCGGTGAGGTGTTAGAGGAAGTTCACAGTGGAATATGTGGCAACCACCTCAGAGCTCGGCCGTTAGCAAAGAAGGTTCTAAGGGCTGGTTTCTTTTGGTCAACTTTACAGAAGGATGCGACTTCTTATGTGCAGAAATGTCCACCATGCCAAGCCCATGCGAATTTCCATGTGGCTCCTCTTGAAGAGCTCATACATGTGACTTCGTTGTGGCCTTTTGCCAAGTGGGGTTTCGACTTGTTAGGTCCTTTTCCCCAAGCTCCAAGACAGCTGAAGTACCTTATAGTCGGAATCGACTACTTCACGAAGTGGATCGAGGCAGAGCCGCTTTCTTCCATCACTGCTCGACAAAGTAAGAAGTTCTTGTGGAAGAATGTGGTAACCAGATTTGGAGTACCTCACTCAATTGTCACCGACAATGGTACGCAGTTTATAGATTCAACCTTTCGAAAGTTGGTCGCAGATTTGAAGATCAAGCACCAATTTACCTTTGTTGAGTACCCAGAGGTGAATGGTCAGACGGAGGCCGCAAACAAGGTGATCTTGAGATGTCTGAAAAGAAGGTTGGATGAAGCAAAGGGGGCATGGGCAGAGCAGTTACCACACGTTTTGTGGGCCTACAGAACAACACCACAGTCTGCAACTGGTGAGACTCCATTCAGGTTGGCTTATGGAATGCAGGCCATGATCCCAATAGAAGTCGAGTTCGAAAGTCCAAGAGCCACCTTCTACTGCGAAGCCGACAATGCAGAGGTATGTAAGTCGGAACTCGAACTCGGAGAGGAAGTTCGAGAAGAAGCTCGACTACGTGAGGCTGCCCTAAAGGAACGAGTTGCTGTTAGGTACAACAAGAAAGTTATAAGAAGATCTTTCCTCAAGGATGACTTAGTGATGCTAAGGAACGACATAGGAGCCCCAAAACCTAGAGAAGGGAAGCTGGCAGCGAATTGGAAGGGTCCTTACCGAGTTGTGGAGGTACTCGGAAAAGGTTATTACAAGGTATCAACTTTGCAAGGAGCCGATCTCCCAAGGTCGTGGCTGATAGCTCGAAAACCTTTTCTATCTTTTAAACAAAAGAGCTATTCTGGCAAGTACACCAGATCAAGTAGTATCACTCTATGAGTGGATATCGTTCCCACGAGGAATGTATGAATCAAACAAAATTTCAATTGATTCTTTAAGTAGATCTAAATATAATAAATCTGAGATGGATCCATTATAACAAATACAACAGTTATTATGCAACTTCAAGCAAATCACTTTATCAATTATCAAGAACTAAAAAGGGTAATATCAAATAAGAACACAAGATTTAAGGGATTGGATGTAATCATCAACTAATATCATAAACCATGACTTCACCATTCAAATGCTACACTTATCATCAAATCAATCATGAATCCTAATATAACCAAGTTCTAATCTCTTAGCAACTTAGTTTCTCACTAATCTTATTCAATCATCAATCTCTTGACCAACTAAGCAAGAAAGGAAGATAATACACATATCTTGATTAAATCAATAACAATCAACAAGATTCAAAGGAAAGAATTAATATGTCACATATTCAATCTCATGCAAATCCTCTATGATTATCAAAGACTTTTAATGCATACTAAATCAGATGCTTATCTCTAAGTCATATGAAAGAATATGGAATGATTCTTGAAATGTGTTTGAATGCTTATTCTCTCAAACAAAACAATTCAAAA
>JASCZI010061157.1:4938-20790 GCA_036250425.1 Stylosanthes scabra
GAATCTCTTAACAGCTCTCATCATCATCACTTACATCTTAAGTAATCTTCTGATTTCCTTTCTACTTAGTATTCGAAATTTCTTAGTCTTAAATACTTCCTGTTTTTCATTCGATTTGATTAGAATAATTAATTAGTAGTGATTGCTTAGTCCTTTAATCCTCGAGGGATCGATACCCACTTCACCGTGGTATTATTTGATACGATTCGGTATACTTGCTGAGATCTAGGGTTTACAAAAACACCGCAATCAGCATCCTAAATTAATCAAATCATTCAAGTCTATAGCTCACCTATCCAAACAAAACTTCCGAACCTTCACCTTAGCCCCATTACAACTCTCAAAAGACCTTTTGATGTTATACAGATATATACCTTGATGTTGATTGGCTAGATGAAGGTCAAGTTTTGAAAAGCAAGATTGGAAAGGAACCGAGAGCCTTTTTAGGCCGAAACACTAAGAGCGAATAGAGCGAATACAGGACCGGGAAAGGTTCTTGATCCTCGATTCTATGGTTTGTGACCTTTCATGTGGTGTAAGTCAATTATCATCTTGTGAGCTTATCTGATTTTGGGGGTTAGTATTTACTGCAATACTCATTCCCATTCTCTCGCACAAGTTTGTTTAATTCCTTTATTTTGTAATTTCATTCATAGTATGACTCTTGTGTAGTTCCTCCTTAATAATCTTCAATGATTCGATTCTAAAAATTTTAGGCTTATTGATTCACCTTTTCGCTTGATTTATTTGGGCATGAGGACATGCTAATGTTTAAGTGTGGGGAGGTTGATAAACCCATTTCTGATGGTTTATTTTGTGCTACAAATAAGCAAATTATCAAACCAAACTCACTTAAATACTTGCAAATTGAGTGCATTCATGAATTATTGTTCCTTCGGGCTTAAATTGTGAATACATGAATTTTGGTCATATTTTGATATATATTTACTTACTTACTTAATTTCCATTCTATTCGATACCTTGATGTGAGTGTTCAAGTGTTTCAGGGATAGATAGGTTAGAATTGGATTGGAAGTGGCCAAGGAAGGCAAAAGGAGCAAGAATGAGAAGAGGAGAAAGGGAGCTATAGTCATTGGATTGGAGCAAACTTGGACTCTTTGGAAAGAAGAATTCAATACCTACAACTCTAATGATGAACACTTCATCCGGTTCTAAGTAATTCTATGAGAAATTCGCGTCCAAAGATCAGTGCTCAGAATTCTCCTAATGCTGTCAATCTTGATCTCTTGTCACTAATTTGATCATAACTTGAGCTACAAAGGTCTAAACAACTTGGTTTCAACGCCATTGGAAATCTAACATCCAAAGCTTCACAACGATGTATAGATGTCCTATATGAGTACGCACACGCCACCGATGCGTACGCACACAAAGCTGGAGTGATGTGCAAGTCACAGGTGCGTGGACATCAAGCAAAATGAAGGCCAAAAAAGGAATTTCAAGCCAAATGGAGGCCTATAAATAGGAGGGATGCTACCCCATTCACTACACACCCTTTTGAGCCCCATTTTTGGGAATCATGAGTCTTCAATAATTTTTTAGAGTTTTTGGGGGAACTCATGTTCTCCCATTTTCTCTCTTAGTTTATTTTTTAGGATTTCCATTAGTTTTTGTCCATTTCACTAGCAAACATTTTACTGTTTTTATTGTTTGTT
The DNA here is from genome assembly GCA_036250425.1 of Stylosanthes scabra. NCBI lineage: Eukaryota > Viridiplantae > Streptophyta > Magnoliopsida > Fabales > Fabaceae > Stylosanthes > Stylosanthes scabra. The sequence continues at coordinate 6,615 of JASCZI010061157.1, forward strand.
TTATATACTGTTACTCTGTTCAATTGATTTCTGAATTATTTAATTTTACTTACGTTATTCTGTCCGTTTGTTTTCTGCTATTTTGCTATCATGTCTTACCGTTATGCTTCCTGTTTAATTTTCGCAACTATGATTTCCGTCCGTAGCGAGTAGTGACCATAGTGACTCGGCTATGGGTTGAAATGTGCGGATGACCTTAGCTGCCGATCCCTAAGGGAAACGGATGGGAGAAACGGAGTTAATTTTGATGCCGTTAACGCTACGCCCCTGCCAACAGCATGGGGACCTTAATGTTACAGACTCAATTCGGTGCATGTTGCACTACTAGTGAGTTCTTCCTGGTGACGCGGGATTTACTCGAGTTTTGTTGTAAGACCTAGGTCCCCCGTTGTTATTTTTGCCTCGGACATTCGGATAGGGGTTAACTCCGCCACCCTGTGGTGGTTAGTTTCACTTAAGTGACAGTCCATGCAATCTGGGATCGGTAGTGATTATAGGGACGCACAGTATTTCAACCCATGGCCGGGCACTCTTTAATTCACTGTTGTTTTTAATCTGTTTTCTTGCGCTCGGCTCTCAAATAAACAACTGTAACCCCAACTCTTTTCTCAACCAAACGCAAAAACATTGTTTTCATTTCGTAGGGAAAACGACCCGAGTCCATACTCGGTATTTTAAACTGGTTGCACCCTGTGACACCTTTTTCAGTTGATGACCTCGCCGTCATTCTCATAGCTGGTTTGGATTCCTCTACAACGAAATCCTGCTTTAAAATAAAGGACTTCCGAACCGGCAGTGAGAGCGGCTGCGAGCGGCTTATCAGGCTCATAACTTTATATCATACAAAAAATTCCTAAGTCATTCCGCTACTCTTTACCTGCAACTGATAAAGCTACAAATTCAGCCTTCATAGTAGAATGTGAAATACATATTTGTTTCTTTGAGGCCCAACTTATTGCTCCACCACCTATGGTGAAAATCTAACGTGAAGAGGATTTATTATCACTAAGATTTGTAATCCAACTTGCGTCGGAATAACCTTCTAAAACTGCGGGATAATTATTATAATGTAATCCCAAATTTATGGTTTTCTTGAGATAACCAAGACCTCTTGTTATAGCTTTCCAATGTTAGTTACTAGGCTTTCCTGTAAATGTTGATAATTTGCACACAACAAATGTTATATAAGGTCTTGTGCAATGCATTGCATACATTAAACTTCGAATAGCACTAGCATATTCTAATTGTGCTATAGGTCTCCCCATATTTTCTTCTAAATAAAATTAGGATCATAGGGTGTATTGGATTCTTTAAGTGTGAGATGATTAAACTTTTCCAATACCCTTTTAATATAATAAGATTGAGTTAAAGTAAAGCCAATTTCATTCTTATGCACCTTTATGCCTAGTATTGTATCAACTTCATTCAATTCCTTCATCTTGAGTTTAGAAGCTAGATATTCCTTTGTTGCACGAATGCCTTCTAAATTTGTACCAAAATTTAACATATCATCAACATATAGACAAATGATTACTCCATAATCCTTAGTAAATTTTGAATAAATACATTTATTCGCACTATTATGTAAGAAGCCATTTGATAACACCACTGAATCAAATTTCTCATGACATTGTTTAAGCGCTTGTTTTAACCCATACAAAGACTTAACTAATTTATAAACTTCCTTTTCATTTCCGGGTAGCACATAGCCTTTCGGTTGCTCCATATAAATTTTTTCATTAAGATATCCATTTAGAAAAGTAGTTTTAACATCCATTTGATGTATATGAATTTTATGAATGGATGCTAACAATATAAGAGTTCTAATAGAAGTCATTCTTGTCACAGGAGCGTAGGTATCTAAATAGTCCAGACCTTCTTTTTGTATAAAACCCTTGGCCACTAACCTTGCTTTAAAGGTTTGTAGTGAACCATCCATATACTTTCTTCTAAATACCCACTTACATCCTATAGGCTTTGACTTAGGAGGCAAATCCACTAAGACCCAAGTATTACTTGATAATATTGAGTCCATTTCATCATTTGTTGCTTCTTTACAAAAATCAGAATCTCTAGAAGCCATTGGCTCTTTGAAACTTTTGATAGAGCCATGCAGCGGAAGCGGCACAACTTAATTATCCAATACAAGAAGAATATTCAAGTAACTAACACCCTATATAATAGCAATAATAGGCAAATAAATCAACCAAATCAACAACAAGCACACACAAGGATTTTTAGCATGGAAAACCTCCTAACTGTGAGAAGTAAAAATCACGGGTCGTCCAGACTAATGAAATAGCTTCACTATAATAAAATATGAGTTACAAGAGAGTCCCAAAATATATCACAACTTGTGCATACAACCAGCCAAATCACCAAAGCAACAAGGGTTACAAAATGAGAATGAAGAAAATAAATACCGAAAACAGGGGCTTCCGTTCGAGTTTAATTTCTCGATCCACAGAGCTCCAATAAAAATCTCCACCGTTTAAAATGAAGAACCAGATGAGGGGAACATGCTGTCCAAATTTCAAGCTGATCAAACGATGAATGAGTGAGAAATGCATATTGAAAATGTTGCTGTATCATAAAAGCGAAAATGGCTTTCATTTCTTCTTCTTCTCTCTATGGCTGCTCTATTTCTCTCAAAAGCCTCACAAAATATGATGTGTTTGAGTGGGTGTAACACACCCTAAAACTGTTGGGCTTGGGCCTCACATAGGAGAGAAACCCAACCCAACAAATCTCCCCCTTCTCGACTAGGTGGAGGCCCTCGCCATCTCGGCGCGTCAAACAACAAGCCTCAAGCTTTCCTCTCAGCAATACTTTTGTCATCATATCAACACCATTATCATCAGTGTGAACTTTCTCAAATTCTAACAACTTGGAATTCAATACATCTCAAATCCAATGATACCTAGTAGGATAACATCAATGTGCTTAGATCTCGCATGAAAAGTGGAATTCTTATCAAGATGAATAGCACTTTGACTATCACAAAACAACACATAATGGTCTTGCTTGAAACCACGTTCTCTAAAGAACTTTTTCATCCACAGCAACTCTTTACACGCTTCAGTTGCTGCAATAAACTCTGCTTCTGTGGTAGAAAGTACAACGCACTTCTGTAGCCTTGATTTCCATGAAATAGCGCCCCCTGCAAACTTGACCAAATAACCCGAAATAGACTTTCGAGAATCAATATCTCTTGCCATGTCTGCATCAATAAAGTCAACTAGGAAAGGTTTCTCACCACCAAAACTCAAACTCAAGTTCGTTGTACCTTTGAGATATCTCAAAATCCATTTAACAGCATTCCAATGTTCTTTACCTATATTTGAGAGAAAGCGACTCATAATACCAACTGCATGAGCAACGTCTGGTCTAATGCACACCATGGCATACATCAAGCTTCCAACAGCTGAGGCATAAGTAACTTCATCCATTTACTGTTTCTCCTTGTCAGTGGTTGGACACTGCTTCGCTCTCAACTTAAAATGTGGAGCAAGAGGACTAGCAACACATTTGGCATCATTCATGCCAAACCTTTAAAGCACCTTCTTTATGTACCTTTCTTGTGACAAATAAAGTTTTTTGGAATTTCTATAACGAGCAATTGACATGCTCAAAATCTGCTTAGCAGGACCCAACTTCTTCATAGCAAAGAACTTGCTTAACTGTTTCTTCAACTCATTAATCCTGGAAGTATTCCTGCCAACAATCAACATATCATCCACATAAAGAAAAAGAATGATAAAATCCACAATGATCTGAAGTAGTCTTGTGGTAACCATGCTCCCCCATAACGGATTCAAACTTCTTGTACTATTGCCTTGGAGCTTGCTTCAACCAATAAAACTCTTCTTAAGCTTGCACACGAAGTCTTCCTTTCCTTTCACAACAAAAACCTCTGGTTGCTCCATTAGATTTCCTTGTCTAAGTCACTATGAAGAAAAGCTGTCTCCACATCCATTTGCTCAATCTCCAAATCAAATGAAGCTGCTAAACCAAGCACAGCACAAATGGATGACATCTTCACAACACGAGAAAAAATCTACTCATAATCAACACCTTTTCTCTGGCTAAATCCTTTGACAACAAATCTAGCTTTATATCGAAGATTAGAATTGTGTTCTTCATTCTTGATTCTGAATATCCACTTGTTCTTCAAGGCTCTCATGCCCTTAGGTAGTTTCACCAACTCATAGGTATCATTCTCAAGTAAAGACTTCTCTTCTTCTTGCATAGCTTCAAGCTATCGAGCTTTGCTTCCATCCTCAATAGCTTCTCCATAGAATTTAGGTTCTCCCCCATCAGTCAACAAGACAAACTCATGTGGAGAATACCTTGATGAAGGTATTCTTTCTCTTGTAGACCTTCTGAGTGCATTTGCAGGAATTTCTAAAGTTGGTTCTTCATCATGATCACCATCACCAACTTCGTCACGTGTAGGATCAATTATCCCATCTTCACCTGCACTTGTATCAAGCTCATTATTTTGAGCTTCAACTCTACCACCATCCGCCATAGGCGTAACGGGAGTAATATCCAACTCAGAAGAATCATCACTAGGATGAACCATTGGCTTATTTGCATTATCAATATCCTTTAATGTTTGTTCTTCATCGAAAACAACATTTCTACTACGGATCACCTTCTTGGTAATAGGATCATAAAACCTATACCGAAACTCATCAATACCATAGCCAATAAAAATACATTGCATAGTCTTAACATCAAGCTTGGATATCTCATCTTTAGGAATATGAACAAAAACTTTACAACCAAAGACACTTAAGTGATCATAAGTAACATCTTTACCTAACCACACCTTCTTTAGCACTTCATACTCCAAGGGAACACATGGTGTCTGGTTCAAAACATGAACAATAGTGCTCAAAGCTTCACCCCAAAAGAATTTTGGCAATCCAGATTGTGACAACAAGCACCTAGCCCTTTTAACCATTGTCTTGTTCATCCTTTCAGCCAAGCTATTCAACTGAGGAGTAGTCTTCGGAGGAGTCTTCTAATGTCGTATACCATGCTCTGTAATAAGCATCAATCGGACCTAAGTACTCACCACCATCATTAGTACGAATGGACTTCAATTTCCTCGTGGTTTCTCTTTTAACCGAAGCTTGAAATTGCTTGAACGCATCCAAAACTTAGTCTTTGGTCTTCAACATGTAAACCCACAACTTCCTAGAGCGATCATCAATAAAGGTTACAAAATAGATATACACACCAAGTGTTCTTGTCTTCATCGGACCGCATACATCAGAATGCACCAAGTCAAGTATCTTCGGCTTCCTTGAAGGTGGATGACTCTTAAAAGAAACCCTGTTTTGTTTCCCAGCAAAGCAGTGATTGCACTTTTGTAAAGCAACCTTATAACCGGATAACAAATTCCTCTTGGATAAGACATTCATGGCTTTCTCACTCATGTGACATAACCTCTTATGCCATAAACCAATTCCATCAACAAACTCAACAACATTAACAACATCTTTCACAACTTTTGTTAAGTTAAATAAAGAGTAGACTGTCGTGTACTTCTAACAACAACCATGGAACCCTTAGTAAGCTTCCAACTTTTCTGAGAGAATGAGCTATCATAGTCTTCATCGGCCAACTTATCAACAGAGAGTAAATTTAACCGAATATCTGGAACATGCTTCACATACTCCAAAATCAACTTGGAACCATTGGAGGTTTCTAGGCAAACTCGTCCAACATCAGTTGAATAGCTTATATACGACATTAGAAGACTCCTCCGAAGATTGGTGATTTTGGTGATGTAAAAATGGCTCATGAACCACCAACACATTAGAGCATGAACCACCAACCCTAGGCGTGAAAACAATCACCCTGGAGTGCAAAAGGACCATGCCTAGGCATGGAAAAACTCAAGACAAGCCCTGCCTAGGCGTGCTGCATTTTTACATGTGATGTCAACTTGACATCTTTTCACTAAAGTGGTGATAACTCGAGCTATACAAGTCCAAACGATATTGTCCAGATTCGTTTGAAAGCTAACATCCAGCGCTTCAATTTGATATATATATGTCTATAGTGGGAAATTGGTTTGAGCCTCGAAACACCCTAGAGAAAGCAGCACTGGAACAAGCCACGTCTAGGCGTGGCAGCGTGATCAATGCCCCAAAACACACCAAAACTCACGCCTAGGTGTGGCTCACTCATGTCTAGGCATGGGCTATGTTCCTTAATGATGTTGGTGATGTTTTCTTTGACCAATTTCAAGATTTGGAGCCCCAAACTCATGGGTAATCATCAAGAGTCAAGTTTGCAAGATTATGAGCTAACCAATAAGCTAAGAGATTTGATGAGGCATAACACAACAAACCAGCACCAAGTGAGACAAGCATAGATCAAGCAAACACCAAGCTAACCCTGGAGGAGCCAAGGTCACACCTAGGCGTGGTCCAACAAGCACGCCTAAGTGTGATCAAAGATACCGTGGAGAAAGACCAGCCACGCCTAGGCATAGCACAACATACCAAGATCCACACCTAGGCATGGCACCAAGCATGGCATGGAGGACATAACCACGCCTAGGCGTGGTGCTCCAACACATGAGCCACGCTTAGGCGTGGCCCCCTTTGGCAAACCAATTTTGAACCACGCCTAGGCTTGGCCCAGCCAAGCTAGGCGTGGCCTTATGATCAATCCTTATGGCCCATGTTTTGCAACCCCTTAACCATGATTTAGCAAGTTTAATCTCAATTTATAAAGCCCAAAATCATGGTTAAATCACAAGGCCCTATGTCTGCAAATTGGAGGAAGTTTGATAAGCAAGTAACAGGCCCAAATTCAAGTCTGCAGAGGATTAGTAAAGTTAGTAATTGTAATTTCATTAGGAATGTAGTTTGAATCTATTCTACATTTTAATTTAATTAGAATTAGGTTTAGTTACTAGTATAAATAGTGACATAACCACTAGGGTTAGTCACTGACCTAGACTTAGGCTTAGCTACAGATTTTTTCAATCCTAGTTTTACGTTTCTGCATTATGAGTAACTAACTCCATTGTTAAGGATGAGGAGCTTTGTTCATCCTCGCACAGAGATTTAATTTAAGTTTATTTTCTTTCAATTGCAAGTCTTTGATCACAATTCAAGGTTGGTTCTCGTTCTTCAACAACAAGGGATTAGTATACTGAGAGGTAACTAATTCTTTCTTAAGCGTGATTCTTGGGAAGTCCCCCATTGTATCGGTACCTATGTTAGAAGAAGGATTCAATGTCAATATCAGAGGCAGAAGAGTATACAGAATTACTCTCAGAAGCGAGTTCTTCGGTTTGAAAATACCTAAACTGAATGCAATGCCTAACTTGTCTAATGTGTCTCAAAGTTCTTTGTATTTCCGGATCAAGAACTAACAAGTCAGGGTTTGAATTTAACTGCAGCATTCAAAAAGTGATTCATGTATGCAAGAATAAGCAAGTTACACTAACAATCCTAAAAACAAAATATCTACAAGACTATCATATTCACAACATTAACATATCTACAAACAACAAAAAACAAGCGCACATTTTCAATTCCCCGGCAATGGCGCAAAAAATCTGACGCGCCCGCTCCGGTCGATTAGAAATTATCTAAAAACTGAGTTTTCTTATCGCGAGTATAGTTCTAACCGACACAAGAACAGGCGTATCGAGATTTAAAAAATGTTGTCACAAAGCTTGCAACCAAAAATTACCGAGAGTATTTCACTCAGGTTGTTCTCCCTAGGAATTGAAAATTGGGACTTACAATTGGTTGTGAAAATATTGGGGTTGCAATGGTGAAAGTTGGTGAATGACAATTAGAACAAGAGATAACTTGGATTCCAATTAATATAGGGTGCTTGGTATTGAGTTGAAGTATAATGTCTCCTTATGATCACCACTAATCCAAATTACGAATGGTTGTCACGTAAGGAATCAAACCCACCCTGTCTAATGGTCGAGTAAGGGGAATTAACCCCGTTTCATAAGTCCTAGGCTACTTACTAATGCGAAGGACCAAGGTCTTTGGAACGGGAATAATCCATCACGTTCACCTCGTTAAGGTCCACTCATCACTAGCAAAAGCCTAGCATCAAAAAAACAATTTTAACCATATCCTTAACCCATTCTTTTCCTTAGGGATTAGTGGCTAAGATCATCCACACTTCAACCCATGAACAAAACATACACAAGATCACTACTCCATAGTTATAAGAAGCAAAACATGAAACACTTGGTGTGCATAATAAGGAAACATGGTAATAACAAGAGAAATTAACAAATTAAGATAGCAAATGGAATCAATCAACAAGATAAACATAAAACAAGCATAATCAAACCATAGAACATCAATAGATCATGCATCAAAATAAATTCCAGCAATATAAAAATAAGAACACAAGAACAAGAGAGATATAATTGAAATAGAGATGAGCAAATGAAAGGAACAAGTGAAGATTGCATTAATTGAACAAGAGTATGATTAACAAACATTCAAATATTGAATTAAAGTAAAAGTTTGGCTAGTGAGGGCTGGAATTGGAAATGGAAATGAAGAACAACTATGAACTAAAGAGAGAAAATGAGAGAGATGGAAAACTTTCTCAAAAAACTCACAAAAACTATCTAAAACTATGAATGATCCTAATGGTGAGAGTATGCCTTCTGTTTCAGCTGTTCTCCCTTCATATAATCCGAATTGGGTCTTCCAAGGGTTCTGGCCTTGGGCCGGAAACATGAAATTCCACTTTTAGGCTTCATTTAATTTTGCCGCCTGACGCACCTGTGCGGTCGGACAGTCTATTCGTGCAGTCGCACGGTCAATGAAAAAGTCATCCTTTGCTTCGCATCCAAGTATACGTGCGGGTGCACGTAGTGAACCATGCGGTCGCATGAATTCAACAGAGGCATTTCCGTGATGTTCCCAGGGACTCATGCGGTCGCACAATGTGGCGCTGCGGTCACATGGTGCCCTGTTTTATCCTCTTTGGCCTCTCTTCATGAATCCTTTGCTCCCTATGCCTTCCTTAGCCTTTTCTATGTCATTCTCAATCACTAAAGGCCTGAAATACACCAACAAATTCATCAAGGCACCAAGTGGGATGAGATTTTATAAATTCCTATCATTTTAAGGCTAAGTTAACATGTATTTAACTATAAGATCATATACGAGCAAAGGTTCACAAACAAGGTTAGTCACAAGCAATTGTGTGATTTTTGGTTGATAAACCCCTTAATAGCACATATTCGATTATCAAATATGGGTTTATCAGGAAGCAGCACAATTATCCAACACAAGAACAATATTCAAGTAACTAATACCCTATGGCAGCAACAATAATAGGCAAATAAATAAACCAAATCAACAACAAGTACACACAAGGATTTTTAGCGTAGAAAACCTCCTCAATATGAGAAGGAAAAACCACGGGTCGTCCAGACCAATGAAATAGCTCTACTATAATAAAAAAATGAGGTACAAGAGAGTCCCAAAATATAGCAGAACACATGCATATAACCAGCCAAAGCACCAAAGCAACAAGGGTTACAAAGTGAGTATGAAGAAGATAAATACCCAAAACAAGGAATTCAGTTCGAGCTTAATTTCTTGCTCCACAGCGCTCCAATAAAAATCTCCACCATTTAAAAGGAAGAACCAGATGAGGCGAACATGCTGTCCAAATTTCAAGCTGATCAAACGGTGAACGAGTGAGAAAATGCAAATTGAAAATGTTGTTGTATCATAAAAATGAAAATGGCTTTCCTTTCTTCTTCTTCTCTCTATGGCTGCTCTATCTCTCTCAAAAGTCTCACAAAACTCTGATGTGTGTGAGTGGGTGTAACACACCCTAAAAATGTTGGGCTTGGGCCTCACATAGGAGAGAAACTCAACGCAACAACTTTGTGGATCACCTTCTACGTTCACCACAATAGGAATCTTGTTTGTAACAGAATCCCTAATTCCTTTTACTAAAAAAGTGATTGCTTGAGAAGAAATAAAATCAGGATCGAAACTTTTTTCTTTTCTCACCCTCAATCTTTTTCTTGGTATGATTCATTCTTTATTACTTACACGTTTATCATTTTGATAATTTATTTCTTTTAAAATATTAGTATCAATTTGGGGGAATTCTTAATTAGAAGTTGAATCATAAATAAATTTATTTTCAATAAATTTTATTTCTCTTGATTCAATAACCACATTAGACACTAAGTCTAATATTCAATATGCTTTAGAATTTTGAGCATATCCAATGAAGGTGTGTTTCAAGTCTCTTGACCCCAATTTGGTTCTCTTTTGATCAGAAACTCGATAAAATGCTAAACATCCCACACTTTTAAATGATTCAAATTAGGTTTTCTTCATTTCCATATTTTATAAGGAGAAACCTTTCTATGCCTTGATGGTATTCTATTATGGACATGACATGCTGTCAATAACGCCACACTCCATAAATTAAAAGGCAATTTTGAATTTAATAAAATAGAATTAACCATATCCACTAATGTACGGTTTTTCCTTTTCGCTAAACCATTTTGTTGCGGAGTATAGGAAGCGGAAGATTTATGCACAATACCATGTAATTAACAAAAATTATCAAATTCATTAGAAAAATATTCCCCACCTCTATTACTACGAAGAGTTTTTATTTTCATATTACGCATATTCTCTACTTCCATTTTATATTTCTTAAACATTTCAAATATTTCATCTTTATTTCTAAGTAAATACACATATGTAAATCTAGAACAATCATCAATAAAGGTTATAAAATACATTTTTCCTCCTCTAGTAATATTTTCATTTAATTCAAAAATATCACTATGAATTAATTCTAGTAAATGTGTATTTCTTTTAACTTTAGGAAAAAGGTTTCTCGGTAATTTTAGATTGTATGCAAATATTACATTTCTTTTTAAAATCTTTGTTGCTAAGATCAATATAGTTATTTTTATGCATATATTCAATTGACATGTAATTTAAGTGTGTTAATTTATTATGCTATAAATCACAAGAATCAACAACATACAAAGAAATATTCACTTCATTATCAATACTAAGTTTGAACATGCCTTCGGTATAATATTCTTTTCCTATGAATACATCATTCTTAAGCAAGATCATTTTATCAGATTCTATCACAACTTTGAATCCTTTCTTACATAAGAGACTAACGAAAACTAAATTCTTCCTTAAATCTAGAACATGAAGTACATTAGTTAAACTTAATTTCTTTCCAGAAGTGAAGTTTAATTCTACAGTTCCTTGACCACAAACCTTGGCCGAATTATCATTGCCCATCAAGACCTCTATATTGTTCACTTTTTCATATGTTTGGAATTGGTGGTGATCATTGCAAACATGAACAGTAGCCCTAGAATCTAACCACCATTCAAGTGATTTCCTATTTGTTGCCATGTTGTGTTTGGTGACCATTCCAACATGCATACTTTGTACCTTCTCGGTAACCATAGCAACTAAATCCTTTTCTTCCACTAAGTTGGTCTTTGGTGCTTTTATTTTCAAAAGTCTACAATATTTGATGTAATGTCCTTTCTTGTGGCAATGATAACATTCTTTTTCTCTCTCTTGTCTTGCTTAGGATCCTTTGAGAATTTCTTTTTCTTTTTGTTGGTTTTATCTTCACCAATATGATTCACCTTAGAATTTTGAGAAAGATACACGGCATCATGTTTTCGAGTTTACTCTTCTATACGTATATGCCTTAGTAATTTCTCAAAGTCATCACCAAGATGTAAGAGTTTCTTCCTATAACAATTCCAAGATGAAGGCACTTTTGAAATAATTGCTCTGACTTGTAATGATTCAGGGATCACAACTTGTAGATCACGAAATCTACTTACAAGGATTTGTAATTCATGAATTTGATCCATAACAAGCATAGAATTAACCATGATAAATTCAAAATACTTTAAGAAAATGAATTTATATGTTCCTTGTCGTTCAGTGTTGTACTTTTCATCCAAAAACTTCCAAATCCCCAATGGTGACGGAATTGACATGTAGAGGTCATAGAGTCGGTCGGATAAAGTGTTGGGAATGTGGCCTCGACATGCAAAAATGTCAACGTCACGTTTCTTCAATTCAGCAATATTTTTTTCTCTTCTTTTGTGGCATTTTCAGCAACATTGAAAATTGGTGTAGTCTTTGGATCAAACACGTATGCTAAATTGAGAACCGAGACAAGGAACATCATTTTTTCCTTCCAATGGTTGAAGTCTGTTTCATCAAAGCGATCCAATTTGATAAACTCTTGATTCATGACCTTGAAAGTAGAGTTTTGATTTTGAGCCATCTTCAAGAAATATCTCTCTAAAATTGTTGGGTATTTTATGTATAGAAGATGGCAAGAACTAAAATTAATTAGGTTTCAAGGTACGATTAGATCGCTATCTTTAGAGAGATATTTGTCCCACACTTAGTTGCTATAGGGTTAATGACAATACTCTCCCATGATATAATGAAATTAAACCTATAAATTTCTTACTTAACAATAATAAGAAATTCTACTCTCTTGAACTAGAAAAATTGAGAACACATAGTTATAATTATATCTTGAAATAGAGGGTATCAATATATATACATGCACACCAGAAGTATTCGCACAAAGCAAGAAACACTTAAATTACATACACTTTGGAAGCATGTGACTTTCCAAGGATATATGACCATTTGCATGGCTAATGAATGATTGTGACTTGTCAACGTACATAAATAGTTAGTCGTTACATCTCATTAGTTGTGATGGTTTGTATTATCAACGGCTAATACATACCATAAATTGCAATGGTTGGCACACTAACGGTAGTTAACCCTTATAATAATTAATTAACGATAATATTAACTAGACTTTTATACGCGCGATACACGATTGATTTGAATATTTTTTTCATAATATTTGGTTTTATTTTGGAGAATATTATATATATAGAAGTGTTAATATTGTGACTAAGAAGACCGCTAATTAATAAATATAGTAAACTTTATATTTTTTTATTTTCATGCATGTAGATATATATTTTTATTTTGAGAGATGATAATGTCTAAAGTAGTAACTTGTGAACAGTTATGTTAAACAACATAGTTTTTGTTCCTATTTTTTCTTTGTTCCGATTTTTTGTTTTGAGAGATGATATTTTTGTTCCATTAAGGGTTTTTTATGGTTTTCCTCTCCATTTGGAACAAACATGAGTGATCGATTGGACATGTTTTGTAATATTGAGGTGAGTTCAGTTGCATGTTGTACTTTATGTAATTCTTCTACACTCATTCCTAGTAGTTTCTTTGCTTCCTATGTTGTTCGTTTGAACCTGATTGTACTTGATTTTTGATGCAACAAATCCTTACCGATTCGTTAGCACTCCGACAAGTGCATCGGATCAAGTAGTACCACTAACAAGTGGGTATCGTTCCCACGAGGAAAGGGGGTCTAAACAATATCTTTAATGTGATTCTTTAATTAGATCAATGGAATTAATCAAGAATTAATTCTAAATTGAACAAGAAACAATCAAGAACAACAAAGAACATATATGAACATGCAAGAACTCGAATTTAAGCAATTACTACTACTAATCATGCAAATGTACTCAAGTACTCAAAGAAAGATTCAAATAAAAGGAACAAGACTAAGGAATCGGAGATACTCTCAAATCAACTTCCTAACGCAACATCATTATTCTTTTTCTACAAGTTATATCAAAACATCACCATGAATCCTAGTATAACTAAATTCTAATCTCTTAGTAATCTAGTCTCTTTTTAACCTATTCAACCATCAATCTCTTGATGATGCGGATTTTATAAACCCTAGATCTCGGCAAGTATACCGAATCATATCAAGCAATACCACGATGAAGTGGGTATCGTTCCCACGAGGATTAAAAGATCAATCAAAAACTACTTAATTAATTGTTCTAATCAGATTTAATGAAACTAAAATGAATTGAGTACTTTAAGTCTAATTTTCGAAATTCACTAAAAGCAAAGAGCAGGGAGCAGAGATTATACTTGAGTTTGAACGATGATGAGAAAACTGTTAAGAGATTGGAGATGTTCTACCCTTGAGGATCAATGTTCATGTTCAATTCTAATCCTAAGCATTCAGATTTCAAGCACAACGAACCTATAGTAACTAAACC
>JASCZI010061158.1:12386-27697 GCA_036250425.1 Stylosanthes scabra
AGCTCCATCCCACCTATTTCCCAACGAACCTAAGACTTGGGAACTCTATAAATAGATGGTTTGAAGCCTTATTTCATACACATCATTTCCAAGTATTATTGTGCTTATGCTTCAATTTCTACATAATTTCAAAGTGATTTTTGCACATATTTGAGAGATAACCATAGATTGGTTCATAGAGCTTCAATTGTATTCATCTACTCCATTTAGAAAGTTGTAATTCTTTTTCTACACAAATTCTACTTCTCTTTGTTTGAGTGGCTTGGAGTGTGATTTTCCAAGGGTGTGAGACTTGATAAACACTATAGTCGGTGAGGATACCAAGATAAACACTCAAGGGAAAATCTTGAAGTTGGGATACTTCGAGTGGAGTGGGTTAGTCGTTGGTGATCAAGATACCGTGAGGTGTTAGATTCAAGTGCTCTTGTTGTAAAGGTTTGTCAAGCACCTTGAAACTTGGTGGTTTAGTTGAACTTCTCAATCGTGATTGAGAAAGAGTGGACGTAGGCAAGGATTGTGCCGAACCACTATAAATCTTGTGTATCGTATTTCTATCCTTCATCTTTTACAATTAAGTCATTTAATTTTACAAGCATCTTTGCAAAGTAAAAGATCCTTATAAGTACGTAAGAATTGACTTACGCCCTTGAAAAAATACTAAGCAAAACACTTGAGTTATTTAATTTCAAAGTAATTTACGTTTCCGCGAAAATTTATCATTGTTGTATAGATACTCAATTCACCCCCCCTCTTGAGTATCTGTGCTTATTGACTAACATAAACTAATATTACATAACATTAATTATAATAATTACACAAAAATAATTGAAAATATAATTTTTTTTAGGAAAAGAAACACTAACCAGGTCGTCTGCGATGTGCCACTCGCGATTAAGTCGATGTAAACTCTGTGCGTCCTGCGGGGCTTTCGCTGTCGGCGCGGCTGGTCCAGCTTCCTCAGCCGGTGCGGGAGCAGGCTCTGCTCGTGCGGCTTTTCTGGAGCATCCCCGGGGAGCCATAACAACACACAATACTAGAGAAAGCTATTAGGGACCTAAAAATGAAAATTTGGAGGTGAGAATGTTCAAATGCGTCATTTCCGGGTCTGCCTGCATTTATATAGGGCTCGACCCTATCTCGGGCTCTGTAGTCCCGGAATAGCAATTCTGGGCTCAGAGGACCCGAGATACATGTAATCTTAATTGAGGGGTCTTATTCCGGGAATGCAGATCCCGAGATAAGTAACGAGGACGTAAAATGATAAATACCTGGAGCCGCACCTATTTATGTAAATTTGGTATTTTTTTATTTATTTAAAAAAAATCCTAACCCTGCAACACGCTTACATGCTACTTGCGTGTTGCCTGCTTTCTCCCTCAACACTGCTATAAATTGTCTCCTTTCTGAACGTGTCTTTATTTATTTATTTATATTTTATAATTATGTGTGTTTATAGTATTTATGTATTAGTGTCTGTTTTTACTATTTGTGTCTGTTTTTACTATTTAGAAGGTGAAAGTGTTTCGAGAGTGTTAATTTATAACAATATATAATGCAATGTGCTGTCTTTGGTGTCCAATTTTTTGGACTAAATTTACTCTCTAAGAATTAATTTTGTAAAAAAAATTATATATTTGGACAATGCAAAAAGGTAATAACATTTGTTCTTGAAAGAAGTCGCTAACTCGTCATTTACAAAAAAAAATCTTTTTTTATTCTCTTCTATAACCAAGTTAGATAGATAGCGAAAATTATTTTCTATATTGGCTTAAGAATGGTATTTTATCATATTATTGGAGAAAAGGGGTGTTATACTGTAATATGGCGCCGTAATATAAATTTAAGGCAATTCGTCTATGACGAATTTTTTTACTTCGTCAATGACGTATTGTTTAAATTAAAAGGTTGCATGTCAAATCGTCAATGATGAATTTGTGTGAATAATTTTTTTTTTCAAAAAAAATCTGATGAATTAATGGCCAAGATGATCAATAACAAATTTTGTAGGGTCTGGATTGCAAACCGTCAGTGACAAATTGGCCATGCATGGCCATGATAAAAATAATACTAATGGTAATAATATTAATAATAGATATAATTATATAATACATTTGTTTTATCTAATTAAGTTAATTAAGTTATTTATTTTTATGTAAAAATTTTAATGTTAAATAAAAATTCATTTTTTAGCCTTTTTTATACTATTTGAATTAAAGTAATATCTATTTGTCTTAGAAATAAATAATTTGTTGACCTTATCAATAATTGGAGATGAACAAATACTAATTTTACCAACCAAGTCCTAATAAACTAAAATCATTAACGCGTCTTCTTCTTTTTTTTTTCTTACATATCTTATTTTTTTCATTCGAAATTTGAATCAATTCAGCGTTATTTACTTTGGTTCATTATTGAATCAATCAATATATTTTTTTTGGTGCATTATTACTTTTATTTCAATTCATTATTACTTTTATTTCAGTGATTTTTTGTTATTTTTATATGATTTTCTTAGTTTGTTGTGCATTTTATTTTCGGCGCATTGTTGTTTTTATTTGGGTTCATTAGAAAAAGAAGAAGAATGAGGGAGGAGATGAAAAAGCGGGTGAATAAATTTATTTGATTAGGATTTAATTGGTAAAATCATTTGTTCATCAAAAAATATTAAATAATAATAATAATTTTATTTTCATATTAAAATATAATAATCCTAACTAATTCTATTATATATATCCAATCAATTTTAACTAGTCCTATTATATATGTCCAATCCCAGCTATTGTTATTATTATTGTTATTATTATTATTATTATATATCAAATGCCTATTGTTATTATTATTGTATATGTTATATATATATATATATATCAATATATCATACGCCTAAAGAATTTTTTGGAATCCGTCAAACACGAAGGTAGTCATTTGATATTTTCACCAAATGTCAAAATTCAATATGTCAGAGACGTATTCACTTTTTAAATTCTTCGAATTTGTCAATGAGGAATTTTTATTCACATATAATTATCCCATATGCAGATAAATCACCAATCTGACTCAATATATTTACAAATCACACCTCCTATTGCCATATTAAAAAAAACCAGCGATAGATAGTTTGTTTGTGAATGGTTATTTTATTTTTTTGAAAGATGAACAATCTCAATTCACATCTACACTTTTTATTACGTTATTGTTTCAAATAATTACTATGGGTTCCTTCTCTTGCTTCTCTTCTTGTTTATTTCTTTTTTCTTTTTGTTTGTCTTTTTATTTCATATACCATGTGTTATGATTATTTTTTCAATAGGAAAAAGCTGATGGAATCACAATAAAAATTAGGAGCGCCATGTATTTATCTTAGCAAATTTTCAGAGTATTATATATATTTCTTTCTATGCATATTTTTTTTACCTTCATTTTAATTTTCATGCCGCTAACCATCTTTAAAATCTTTATTATATAATACTATTTTTGGTAACATCGACTCCTTTTTCGATTGTTTCACAAAGTTTGTCTTAATCTCTCCTCCACTCTGAATTAACCCAGATCTTGAAATTTATTTTCTTATCGAATTTGTATTACATGTGATGAACTCCATTATTTGATCAATTTTAGTGTTTGCCTTAGTTACACAGAGGTTAGAGTTATTTTATATTTTGTATAGAATATGTACTCAATTTATTTATTTTCAGTGAATACTCCTCAATGCGGACTCTAGAATCCAAGAAGATATAATAAAGATGATAATTAATTAATCAAATAGTATTCATAATCATTAATTTATCAACATATATACCACTAATCTATGATATCAACAGAAGAAGTAGAAGAAAGAAATCAACATGTCTAAAGGTAAGGGCATTTTAATGTAAACTTACTTACGATGGAATAAAAATATTATGTATTATTATTAAAAACTAGAATAATGGATAAATATGGTCTGATCTTTAACTTTAATTTATGCCGATTATATTTAGATAACTTTAATTTTCAACATTCGAGCTAAACGACAAATATGGTCTGATTTTTAATGTATTAGACAATTCAAAAATAATTAAAAGCAAGTTATGAAGTACTTATCTTAAAAATAAGTATATATATTTCATATTTTTTAAGTTATGAATATGAAAAGATATTACTTAAAGAAAACGGATAAACTATTGATTATGTACTGAGTACTCTAATATTTTTTATATTTTATTTAATTCAAATTTATTAATTCTATATATTCTAAATTTTTTGGTGACTTTTCTATATATTTTAAATGTTAGATAATGTATAAAACTTTTATTTTATTCTCAAATAACACATTGGAGGAGGAGGAAGAGATAATGATGAAGAAGAGAAGAAAAAGAAATCTGATTTTCTTTTTCAAATAAATGTAACTATTTTTTCAATGAAATTTTTTTTAAGAAATTGATTTTGTTTGTTCTTCAAAAACCAATTCATTTTTTCTGACAAAACAGCAAAGAATGAATAAAAAAAGAAAAAGAATGTACCAGTGAAGAAGAAGAAGAAAGAAAATGGAGGAGTAGTAGAAAATGGAAGAGGAAAAAAAAGAACACAAGAATGAAGTGGAAGAAGAAAAGGAGGAGAAGAAATTCGACTATGTTTTTTAACGAAATTCACTTCGTTTTCTCTAGAAAATTCGGTTCGTTATTTTATATAAAAAAAACAACGAAGGAGGAACAAGAAGTTGGAGAAGAAAAAGAGGCGGGGAAGGAGAAAATAAAAGAGGAGGAAGAAGAAGACGACGATGATGATGGCAATAGCGGCAGTGGCATCGGCATCGACAGTGGCGACATTGTAGTAGGAAGAAAAAGTAAGAGGATAAGATGGAGGAGAAACAACTACAGTGAAAAAAAACGCACGTATTTTATGCTCTTTTAATGAAAATGGGTTGAGAATATTTGATTAAGACTTGGTCGTATAAAATAAGTGTATGTATAACATTATTGATTTTTTAATTATTGATATTAAATTTAGATTTTTTAAATAAAATATAAAAAATATGTTTATAATAGGATATCAATGACAATATTAAAATAATGAATATTATTTAAATAACAAATTAAAAAATGTAAAATATATTTTAAAAATTTTAAGAATTAATTCTTTAAAAATAATAGCAAAAAGCGGCTAAACAGGAATGACAGTGCCTGGGACGCCGCTAATTTATATATAATCCTAATTACGTAAGTTTTAATCACTACTTTTATTTTAGTAATTTTGTGATTATGATATGTTAATATGTAATTTTATTACATTTTTTAATTATATTAGTAGGATTATGTAATTTTAATTTTGAATTATTTAATATTAAATTTAAGGAAAAATATCAAAACTATCCACAAAAGTTTTGGACGCAGACAAAACTACTATGAAAGAAAGAAACGAGTTTTTTATTCATAAAAAACATGTTCTGGTTGACAAAACTATCCAAAATGTCTTTAAAAACTACCCAAACTCAATGCCTCATTAATGACTTTTGAGTAATTTTGTCACACAGAACTCATCTTTTATGGGTAGAAAACTCATGTCTTTCTTTCATGAATAGTTTTGTCAGCACCTGAATCTTTTGTGGATAATTTTGGTATTTTTTTCTAAATTCAATTTTACATTATTAGGTGAATATGATTGAAAGTGAAATTAATAGTAATTTAAAATTTAAATTGTTATTAAAATTAATATTAATAATAATTTTAATTTGAATTTATTATTAATGTTGCTTTTAATAATAATTTTAAATTTTAAATTCTGAATAAAATTAATATTAATAATTATTATTATATTTCATATATTTCTAAGTTAAATAGGGTCATTGAAATAGGACGTTTATTGAACATGGTTATATAAAATAAATGTACATTGGATTATATTTTATTATAATTTAATTAGTTATAATATTTAAATTTAAAATTATGAATAACATTAATATTAAATTATTAATTATAATAATAATAACAACCTGCCGCCCTGGCTGCTGGACGCTACCGCCTACCTGCGTGTAAGCTGCACGCCAGCGTTACACCATTACTCCATTATCTAGCGTTACACATTTAAAATCATGATGATGATAGGGTTACTTTCTATTTTAGGAAGAATCTAAGTGGCACATGTATAAGAAGAAAAAAAAGTTATATGATAAAGAATATCTATATATACGTGTCACCCTATGTATAAATGTTATGTATTTAATTTTATGGTGTTCACATACATTAATATTTAAAAGTAAAATGTTGTAAAAAAATAAAAAAATATAAAAGTAAAATAAAGATGTTTGATAATAAAAGTTTTAATAGTTAATATTAAAAAATTCATTAATTTTATATTAATTATCTAACATTACATTAATTATGTAGTATTACTCGTTTGATAATTATGAATGGACCAAATCTCTTAAATTTAAAATCTATATATAGATCATGTTTATCGCATAAGAGACCATAAAAAAGAACTTGTTATATTTTATTGGTCAACGATTCTTTGTTCATGTATTCCATGTGGTGCTGTGGATATACAAGCCATATTATTAAAACATATATTGTCAGCAATAAAAGAGGAGATAGTCACATCAAATCTCTTTAAAAAAAATATTATTAGATAAAATGTAAAGGATTAATTTAAATTTATCAAACTTAGAACATTTTTCTACCAAAAAAATCTATGTTGAACCGAATAAATACTGTCCCAATTTAACAAAAAAATATATAAAATATATAATTAGGTGAGTTCAGATGTGGCCAAGAATAGCTAAGATTTATCGGGCAAAAAGCATCATAACAAACACATGGTTGAAGGAAGTTCAATGCAACCTGTCAAAAAAAAATAGGGGAAAATTCATAATAAAACATATTTGGCAAGCGAAAATTCTCTGAAATTGCCACATGATTAACTTTTCTATTAAAATTCTTTGTGTCATGTGTCAAGATGTTATTTGCAAATTAAATTTATTTATCATAGAACAAACTTAATTTTTTTTTCAACTAAATATAGTTACCAAAATTTAGAATGAACATTCAAGATGGAAAATTTGGATACCACGTTAAATCAAAGCAACTATATCCATGCTTAAATTACTGTTCATGGTTTTTTTTTTTAAGTCTCGTTCGAATTAGCTTTTTCGACAATAAATAAATAAATCAACCTGTCTAATTTGTTGAGTTGGCTATAAATATCCAAATTTAAAAATTGTAGTACATGAATAAATTCAATTTAAAAATTTGTTGAGTTGTCACATTTAGCAATTCTAATTGTACTTTAATTTAAATCACTACATAACATATTATTCAAAAAAATTAGTACAAAGAACCATAGAGAAATTAAATTATTAAGAAGATCTACTATAAAAAAATTATTAAGAATGATTAATTTTTATAATAATTTTGTCACCGAAAAAAATTTCTATAGCATTTAGACAGAATGACAAACAGAAAAATTAAAAAGACAAAATTATCTATTATATTTTCGTTATCCCTTCTATCTTTATCTTCATGATATGTGATTTGTGGATTTGCCATGAAAACTGTCCATCATTTATTTTTAAGCTGTGATATCTCTCGGTGCATATGGGGAACAGTCTTGATATACTGGGGTATTGATTGGATTTGGCTACTGGAATGCAAAAATTTGTTTTGATTTTTCAATGGCAGTTAAGGTGAAGGGGGATGAAAGGAGTTGTCGATTGTGTTCTCTATTGGAATTTGGAGTAGCGAATGGGAGAACAAAAGAAATGAATACAGAAAAGGTGCAGCTGACAACTAATGTGTCATGCTTTGTGTGCCTAATTTATGTTGGGATAAGCCTTATCACTTTCTATTATTTCCCCTATTTTGTTAGGGTTATTATTGCTGTTTGTTTTATAATTTTTGGAGGATGGAGTCCTTCCTTTGTACTGCAGACTATTACTGCTCTTGTTGGTTGTATACTTTATAGAGTCAGATCAGAGCGATAAAGAAAAAGAGGAAGTAAACTAGTAAGGAGATCAGAATTGGGCCCGTTTATGCCACATCTACATTCTCCGATGCCACTTGGAACACCAAACTAATGGAGGAGTATGGCCGTCTTTTTTTTTAAAGATGGGGGACACCTATGTATTATTCAAAGATGGAAGACATAAATGTACAACTTTTAAAAGATGAGGACATAAATATCTTTTACCCTAAAAAATTTAACAATTAGTAGAGTTATTAATGGAGAATTGAGAATTGTAGTAACAAATTATTATAAAATATAAATATGTATACATAAGGATTTGAGTATGATAAATAATTAGGAAAAAAATTAGGTTTATAAGAGAAAAATAAATGAAAAGAAAACCAAAGAATATATTTGTCTCTCTAAAAAAATTTTCGTCTTTCTCTCTAAATATTATAGAATTTAATCATTCTTAATAATATTAACGAAATAGGTCGTTATTAATAATTAAATCTTCATAATGGTCTTTGTATTAATTTTTTCATATTATCATTAGTATATTCACGTACAATATCTAATTAATAAAAAAATATATAGATAGTTTTTTTAGTAAATGTACAAAAGTACACATAAAAGTTTTTAAAGTGGAAAAAGTACACATCAAAGATTCAAGTTGTAAAATGTACACACCAAAGATTATGATTCATGGACAAAAGTAACCTGCCATTAGAGGAAATTCGTTTTCGTTAAATTTGAAGTCCACCTGTCAATTAGAGGGATTAGCTGGCACTTTAAAATATATGCGTCATCATAATTTAATAAAAGGGTATAGTACTAATTTTTTCCCTAAGATTTGGATCGAATTGTATTTTATTTATAAACATTTAAAATGTTCTATTTTAGCCACAAAAAGTTTCAACTGGATTTAATCAAGTTCCAACGTTAAATATAGGATATGAACTTAACACTGTAGCTGTCGTGACCATTTACTTAATGATTAATTACTTCACTTTCAGGTTCAAAAACTTCCCATTACAAAGTTGACACTTCATTTTTTTTTCTTATTCCTTTCACAAAGAAAACACATGAAACTCTAAGCATTCATTATTATCGAACGAGAATAGTATGAAGAAAGTTTTTGGCTCTATTATCATGGGTGGTTCGACCATACCTGCACAACATATTAGAGTTTCGTTGGCTCTTTAAGATAGAGAGAAACGGTCATATGTCCACTAAAGCGTTAAGTTCGCATCCATCTTTTACCATAAATGGAGGAATTGAAAAGTTATCCTCGTTAATTATGTAAAACTGCATCGTTTTTATCCAAATAACTCTTAGAGCATTTTTCATGGAAGACTTTTTGAGTATTATTTTTTTTTTTTGAAAAAGATAAATAAACCGATTTGATATTATATTATGCATTGAAAAGAATAAAACAACTAATACTAGTATCAGTAAGTAAATACCATATTACTTTGAAGGAATGCCAACTAAAATATGTCTTTTTGAGAACTCATTAAATATAGATTATTTGAAATAATTAAAAATAAAATAAAATTTAAATTGAATAGTGATTATATATTGAAGCTACTAATCTCAAATATAGTATCATGATACATGATTCTACAAATGGGGATGTAATATTATGTACGACTTAAATTGATATTAAACTAAAACCAAGCACCGGAGATGCTCTTATAAATTAACGCTCTATATGACAAATTATTAACAAAAGTTGTTAATTGGATAACGAAATGATAAATAGGTTAATTTTTTAATATTTTAGGAAGTAATTTGATTATTAACGCACTTACGTTCACAATGCACGCATTAAAATCAATATATGGCAAGCCTAATGACCACATACAAACTTGGCATCTTCTACCCAAGACGTTGAAGGTCACAAAGATACTTTCACCATGTTAGACGAACCCTGTTAAGTATAAGCATATGAGACAGAAATAAAGAAAAGGTAGCCTGCGAATTAAGTTATATACTAAAAAAAAGTTTTCCACAAATGGATGAATTAGATGCAATACTCATTGCCTAATCCTATGATATTACCTGCAAGTATTTAACTGTTCTATATCATCAGATATACGTTGAGTAATTTGAATAGAATTTAATTCTTGTTCGTCGAAACTCTCCTGCAAGGACAAGATTTCCTCCAATTTACTAAGCACATCTCCCATTGTTGGCCGTTCTACACTCCTATGCTTCAAGCATTGGATACCAATTTCTACAAATGCCACCAAGCATTCTGAACTGATCTTTCCTTCCAATTGAGGATCAACTAGCTGTTCAATGCTTCTACATTGGTGACAATGCAAGGCCCACTCAGCCAAACCAACCTTCTCAGTATAATCTTCTTCTGCTACATGATTCACTGCTGGTCTTGCACTTAACACTTCAAACAAAACCACACCAAATGAATAGACATCAGATTTTTCAGTCAATTTTCTTCTCTTGTAGTACTCAGGATCTAAGTATCCCAAAGTGCCCTTCACCTGAGTGCTAATGTGAGTGTGGGAAGGGGAGGGGATGGTTCTGGACAACCCAAAATCCGCAATCTTAGGTACCAAGTTTTGATCCAACAATATGTTGGATGACTTGATGTCGCGGTGAATGATCGGCTGCCTTGTACCGGTATGCAAATAATGTAGTCCTCTTGCCGCGCCGACACAAATATTCAGTCTCTGATGCCATGTAAGTGGCTGGTTCTGTTTCTTGTAAAGATGATCACAAAGACTGCCATTAGCCATATATTCATAGACAAGTATCAACTCATTGTCTTCTTGGCAGAAGCCTATCAGTGACACCAGATTCAAGTGACAAAATGTGAAAAACTTTATCTCATTTTGAAACTCCTTGAGTCCTTGACGTGAGCCCGGTTTGCATCGCTTTATAGCAAAAGAAGTGACTCCATCATTTACTATAATTCCCTTGTACACCTTTCCAAAGCCTCCCTCCCCAATCACTAGATCTTCATTGAAGTTGTTAGTGGCTATGCTAATCTCTTCCAATGTGAATTGGCAGCACTGACCTGAGGTTATTTTCACTTGCATATCTTTGTCATTTTCTCTAGTAGCATTTAAAGGGAGTACTTGAAAATTTTCCCTCTTTTGTTTCTTCCAAGATTGATGGATAAAAACAAAAATGGCAGTAAGCAACCCAAAAGCAAGTGCTGAAGTACAAGGAAGAAGAACAATCATAAGTGGAGCTTTCTTCTTCTTTTGTTGCTCCTCTATCAATGGGGAACTAACTGCAAGATTAAAATTATTGTCACTTAACTTGATGATCTCTATGCCACTCAATATGGCATCAGCAAACGTTGGTTTTGATTCCATGTTTGGGTGAAGCG
This sequence comes from Stylosanthes scabra, assembly GCA_036250425.1. Taxonomy (NCBI): domain Eukaryota; kingdom Viridiplantae; phylum Streptophyta; class Magnoliopsida; order Fabales; family Fabaceae; genus Stylosanthes; species Stylosanthes scabra. The sequence goes on from JASCZI010061158.1 coordinate 23,668, forward strand.
CAATCGACATGTTTAGTCTCCTCTCACTTTCCCAAGGAACCATAACAACATAGTCTTTGTAGAAAGCAACAAATGGTGCACCAACCAAAGCAACTATATCCATGCTCTCCTCTGCTGTTTGGTTGTTGATGTAAACCTTGAACACCCTTTGGTTGGCCTTTGTTACCTCCATGGAGATCTCACAGAAATGAAGCCTAACAAGATATCTGAATCCAGAATCAACAGGAAAAGACCATGTCAAATTGTATTTCATGTTGGCATCTTGGTTGCTTCCCATTGTCCTCGCAATCAAATACAATTCTTCTGGAGCTGAAAAATTGGAATCAAATGAAGTGGAAGTGTTGTAAGTAATCGAAAAAGGTCGACGGATTCTACCATCAAGGACATTTCCCTGTAGTGAACCGGATAAGTAGCCTGAATCTTCTGCCCAAGCCCCAAATACATTGTCAACTTCCTTGATCGAAACGCGGTAGAGCATTTCAAGAGCATGTTGATCACTTACATTTAATTCTTGGTGCCCAAGGTAAGGAACATGAAGCTTTGAAAATGGAAAATATAGAGTAGAGGGCACTGAGAATATCTCAATGCCATTTATAAAAGCAAATGCATTGGAAACTAGAGAAGAAGGAATGATGGTTATGTTTAGTTTCTCTTCCACAACATTGACCAAGAAATCCTTGGTGAAATAGGCTAAGTTGAGTTCTTGTGCGGCAACAAAAGGACTAAAACCACTTAAAAGAGTATAACGACCAACTTTGACAGAAAAATAGGCCTTGGAAGGGTTCATGTTTAGATATGAAGTTGATAGAAAGTATATACGAATGAATTTGAGGCTTGGGGTGGTGAAGGAGAAAGTGTAGTTGAGAGGTGAATGAATTATTCTTGTTGTTGAGTATGGTATTTTTGGAACTCTGTTGTTGTCTTGGTTCAAAACAAAGAGAGAAGAAGAAATTTTATTATATGATGGAAGCAGGAAACTAGAGCCAATGTCACCTATCCATCTTTCTCCATTGAATGATGATTCTCCGGAAGAACCGCAATCGAGGAAGATTGTATCTGAAGGGACTTGAATTGAACCACAAATTGTCAGATGCAAGGAGTACAGGAAGAACACAATATACTTGCCTGATTCTGTTACATGGGTTTCCTTCATGGGGTAGCTTCAACTTGCACAAGTGATTAAGGAGAAGAAAGTTAAGGATTGGTTTAGTTGTTGTATTTTTTATTTTTCTTTTCTGGTTTTGGTTTTAAGGAGGGATTATAGCTTCAAACAGTACCCTTGCTAGCTGCTTCAGGAAACCATGGATTACATATTTCTAAAACAAAAATCTACGGTGTTTACTAAAAATTAGTCTCTGAATCTACTATGATATGACTAATAATAGTTCATCATAATTTAAAATTATTATATTTAACTTAATATTTATAATTTAATATAAAATAATATTTATAATTATATATTTATATATTTGATATTTTTTATTTTATTTAATAATAATTAATAAATAAAAATAAAAGCTAAAATAATAAGATTATGACTATATATATTAAACATAAATTTATTCATATATGTATATATATACCATATATATATATATACCACTAAATTATGATTATAATATTTTTTTAATTATTTGTATTTCAATGTCTAGTCAAAGTTATTTTTAACATTTTTTGTTTTTTTTTTTTTGACATTTCTTGTTTAGGATAGTCCACGCGTAACACGTTAAGCACTAATTTATGCAGCTGTACATTTGCTGTCACAAAGAAAATCCCCATTTAGCAAAAGAAGTCCATACCCGTTGACCCGTTTTGATGTGACAAGTCAAGAAAGAGAAGTTCCAATTGATAAAATATTAAAATCAGCTACTTTGTCATTGGATTTATTCGCCAACGTCATTCTCATCAATAATATATGAAAGTGATAATTACAACTTGCAAATAATTTACATATAATTAGAATGTATACATGGCCCACCGCCCATACACACACAAAGGAAAGGAACCAAAAGCCAACAATACCCATATTCTCTATTTCGTCATGTCCACACTTTCTACATTTGCGCTGAAGCCATCTTCCTCTTCCTTGGGACGGGAGGGATTTGCTTCACGTTGTTAGGTTAGGTTGTTGGGGAGAGCGGGTCGTCGGGCTGGGTCGGGCGGGTTTGTCTTTTGGGTGAAACCTTTATAAAAAAAAAAGAACTCCACATTTTTATGAGAGAAGTTGCCACCGAGTCGATCACCATCGTGTAACATTTCAATTTTCGATACTGTTGACATTATCTGCGATCGAGATACCACATTTCCTAATCTAAAAATTCTAAACTCTAGACCATATTATTTAATATAAGCCTGTATGAATAAAAGCGTTATCGTGTCAAACATAAAAAAAAAAAAGCATTATATAACGACCTTATTAATGTTGCTACACATTTGTGAAAAATCTAGAATTAACTTGATATTATTATGTGACATAAATATCTAGATATTATAATAGAAATATCTAGAAACTCAAATAAATAAAACAATGTACTAGAAATATCTAGGAACATACTAACTAGAAATATCTAGGTTAAATATCTAAGATATTTATCTAGAAAAATCTAAGACTACACTACTCTAGAAGGAATTCTCTAGAATACATGACAAGACTATAAATAGGCTACTAAGGTTCTCATTTGTAATCAACTAGAGCTCAACATTCAACTATCACAAAGCCTTGTACTCTTTCCATCAATAATAAAACTATCACATTTCTCAAACTATTCCATAAAAATATCAGTGGCATCAGAGCTACGTTCGATCATCTATTGGGCGTAGAATATTTCTCCCAAGCCTATCAACTATATATACAATCACATCATAACATACTCAAACAAACTTTCCCAAAACTATGACTATCTCAACTATCAACATTCCCGTTCCTACATTGTCCAAAGACAATTATGAGGACTGGCATTCTCAAATGAAAACCTTTCTACAAGCACAAGATTTGTGGGAGGTTGTCCACGAAGGGTTCACCAATCCGGAGAATCAAACAACACTTTCCGCTGCCGAAAAGAAGAAATTAAAGGAGGATCAACAAAGAAATTATATTGCTTCATGCTTCCTCCAACAAGCTGTGACAAAGACAATTTTCTCGAGGATAAGGGGAATATCGTTAGCCAAGGAAGTATGGGATAACTTGGAGCAAGAATTTAGAGGCGACACAAAGGTACGCACAATCCTTCTCTAATCTCTAAGAAAACAATATGCCAACATGAAAATGAAAGATTCTGAGAAAATAAAAGCTTATTATCCAAGATTAATGAGCTTAGTAACTGAAATGAGATCTTATGGAGAGGATTTAACAGATAAGAAGATAGTGGAGAAAATACTAATTAGCTTGCCACCAAAATTTGATCCTAAAGTTTTCATAATTGAGGATACTAAGGATTTATCAAAGCTAACATTAACAGAGTTAATAAGCTCACTACATGCTTTTGAACAAAGACTGGCAAGTCGAGATGAGGAAGATACTATAGAAAGTGCATTTTAGTCTAAGCTCAGTATAAAGTGCACATTACCTCTGCAATCTCCACATAATTAGACAAAGTTATAATAACTTAAAAATTAAATAAATAAAATATCTAGAACCTGTTAGTGTGGGGCAGATGGCTGGATCTCCATTGCGCCTCCCAAATACTGCTTTAACCTTTGGCAGTTACCATAAACTGTGTCCCATCCTTATCATTTTGGATCTCCGCATGTCCATATGGTGAGACCTTCAAGATTGTGAATGGGCCTGACCATTTGGACTTCAATTTTCCTGGGAACAAACATAGTCTTGAGTTGTACAACAGCACCTTTTTGGCCTGGTTCCAAGATTCTCCTCTGAATTTTCTTATCATGCCATTGCTTAGTCTTTTCCTTGTAAATTTTTGTGTTGTGATAAGCTTCTGTTCGAAACTCATCCAACTCATTCAGCTGCTGCAATCTGTGTTCTGCTGCAGCTTTTGCATCAAAATTTAAGAACTTCAAAGCCCAATAT
>JASCZI010061159.1:641-19255 GCA_036250425.1 Stylosanthes scabra
GCTTCGTGCTTCGAAGCAAATTGATTAGAACCTCGTGCTGATAACGTGTTATAGAATTAAAGCTATAATAGAGAGAACAAGAGAAAAGCAAGAGAGAGAGCTAGAGAGAACAAGAATATGAAATTCTTATTGATTTCTGGATATGAAAAACTTATAAAATCATAGCCCTATTTATAGTAAAAGATTTACTATTACATGAAAAGGAATGAACGGCTATGATTCATTTACTATACAACATAGTAACTTGATTAGGAATGAACGGCCATGATTTATTGGGTTACTATGCCGCATAGTGCCGCATAGTAACCGGCGGCTAGCCGCCTCAATAATTCATAACATTATCCAAAATTTTAAACATGTATATTACAAATGATAGAGTAAATGATGGTAGATGACAGAAAAGTCATTGGTGACAATAGTTGGGCACCAGAAAAATTAGCGGCGATGGTTGTTGGTGCGGCTCAGAGTGACTAAATGCCAAGATAGCTAGTTTGTTGTAGTAAGTGAAATTGTGGCGTTAAGAAAAAAAAAAAAAAGTCCATTGAATAAAATTGCAAATGAATTAGGTTTTTAAATTATTAATTATTATTGATTGAATTTTTATTAGTTAATTATATAAAATATATCAAGTCGGGAAAATGAAAAATACAAACATAAATATAAATATAAAAATAATTAAAAGAAAGTTTTGGTAGTCAATATTAGGGAAACAATAGAAAGTTAATATTATTTTTTTTCTTTCCTTCTTTACCACCCATTATTTCTCTAATTACACTCATTCACTCCTTATTAGTTTGATTGCGTAACATTATTAAAAAATTAATCACAGAATAGTTTCCGAATATAATTTTGTTGCCTGTTTTCCACATGGGGTTATACGGATTGGGAAAAAAAAAACATGGGGTTACACCGATATAATTGGTTTATCATATAGTTCATTTGTGCAAGCGGTCTCCACTCTCTTCAAACGCATACAACAAAATAACAAATCCATGAAGTAAATCGGAATCAGAATCAGAATCAGCATCGCTTTCTCCAAAAATCCTCTTTTTTTGTAGTTTTAATTTTTTAATTTAATTCTTCATTTTTTTAATTAATATCCACTCAAACTCTAGTGTACCATCTCAAAAGCCAAAAGCTCCCTTAATCGGTCATCTCAACACAGAGAGAAGGTAAACGGAAGAGTTGTTGACCTCTCCATCCTTCTCTCTCTCTCAGGTAAACTATTCATCTCTTCTATTCTTTTCTTACTCCTTTGTTTTCTCCTGATTTTTTTTTTATGTTTTTATATTTATTTTGCTATATCTTTGACTACGTTCTTCTTGTAGTCCTTATTATTATTTTATTATATTATATATTATTATGTGAAACTGGGAAAATATCATTTTAATTTAGCGTGTTTCAAATTTTTTTTAAAGGTAATTTTTTGCCATAATCATAGTGGATCGAGTAATTTGTGTATAACTGAAGCTGTTATTGTTTTTGGATTTTGAAAATCACAATTGCAGAAGCTGAGATAATGTCCTTTCTATGAAGACCTTTCTTGAGCCTTTGCGTGGATAATTTGTGTTGGATTTAGGAATTTAGGAGCCTCTGATTATGAAGTAGGATGAAATTTGATGTTTAGTGTTAAGCAAAAAAATTATTCAGTGATCAGTGTATCTTAGGGCAAAGATGTATTAGCGAGAGTTTAGGGGCTTTGACTAATATTGAAGAGTTGTAGAATGTAGACTAGGGTTGGAGGGCTTAATATAATCCTTCTCTTTTGATTGGGTTTGGTGACCAACTTTGTTTGTGCTAGAATATTGTGGCGATCCGTGGCCGATCCCACCTAGTGGAACAAATATTTGTTGTTGTTATTGTTTGACTAATCGAGACTTGGCATGAATACAAAATGATTTAGGGAAAATTAGATTGTTGCAGCTCAATTAAGCTGTAGGGAGAACTTTCCAATAGTCTTACCATTATTCGACCTACATTTTCGAATGATAAATTTTTAAACTCACTTTTCTGAGTTCTTGGGATCTTCCAAAATTCGAATGGTCCCATTTGCTTGAAGCACATGGTGTGCTTTCTAGTTGGAGGTAAAACAAAACTGTATTGGAAATGATCTGTCAAGCATAAGAAACAATTTCGATTAATATTCGTTTCATATCCTTTGTTAATCACATTCAATTGGTTCCAAATAAACACTTGTATCTGCAACCCATTTCAACTGTCTATATAGGCTTAGCAAAATCTTACATTTTTGCACTTTCAAATAGCAATCCTTCATTATGGGTGTGTTTAGTTATGGGGCTAAAAGTAGGGGGTGAATATTTTACTGGTAATACTTGCCAATGATGGTGATAATGTGTGCGTCAAAGCATCCCTTTATTATAATGTTGGGTTTCGTTATGCTTTCTAGCAGGGATAGAACGAGAAAAGTTAGTCTATGGATGCATGCATCCTATATTAACAAATTTTCATATGGAACGTGTCAGCTTTGAGGTTTTAATCTCTCCTCCCTCTCTTAACTCCTCAAACAAAGTTGCTGCTTCAATGTAGTTCTGCTCCGCTTGAGTTATAGTTATTTGTTATGATCCCTAAGTTTCTTATGGATTAGAAATTGTATTATTTAAACTTTACAATTGACCAATATTATTAGTTGTACTGTAACTATATATGTCATGAGTATATGGTACATAATAGTTGATGTTAGTTAATCATGTTTCCAACTTGTAACTATATATGTCATGAGTGTTGTATCCATGTGAAAAAAAAAAAAATATTATTTACAGATTTTAGACTGCATAAATGATGAGCTATTGGATTCAATTTATCATATAGTGCATACCATTCTGTTATACTTTAAACAAGATGAGTATTTACTTAGATGTCTTGGTATTTTCTTATCTTGCAGAACTCGCTATTGTGTTTTTAAGAGTCTCTAAACTGACGCCATGAGTGTGGATTCAAAGAAAACTGCCTCTAATGGCCATGAGAGAATGCTAAGCTCAGAAGAGCAGCAGGCCCTGGTATGCCCTGTACTTTTGAATTCTTGGTTTGAATCCATGATATGCTGTTGATCTTTTCGATTCTTGGTATTTGACAATACAAAACTGCAATCTTTGCAAGAAAAAAATGGTTTTCTAGCCCATAATAATTTGCTTCTTTCTAGATCAATGAGGTCAGAAGGTTGATTGGGCCATTGTCTGGTAAGGCATCTATTTATTGTTCTGATGCATCCATTGCAAGGCATTTGAGGGCACGGAATTGGAATGTCAAGAAGGCAGTTAAAATGCTGAAACAGACACTAAAATGGAGAGCAGAATACAAACCAGAAGAGATTCGCTGGGTGAGTGATTGCATATTTGTGCCCCTCCGTTCTCTTTTTTTGTCTTTCTCTTGGTCATTCGTCTCTTAAGAGGAGTTAACTTTCAGACTGAGTAAACTTCAAAGATTCCCAGTCAGATCCAGTGGCCATATTTAACTATATCTGATCCTGCTTGAACTACCACCGATTGAATATCATATTGTTCTTAAGACTGAGTAAATGGATTCAGTTGATCCATCTAGTTACCGACTCCTCCTGGAATGTTTGTGATCTGGGCATGTTTGGTCAAATTATTAGAAACACTGACATTATCTTCTGCCAAGATTTTAGTTGAAGTGTGTTTCTCTTAATGCAGGAAGATGTTGCTCAGGAAGCGGAGACTGGAAAGATCTACCGAACAGATTATGTTGACAAACATGGGAGAACAGTCCTTGTCATGAGACCAAGTCGCCAGGTATCTTTAGAAACTAATTTGTAAGTTATCTAATATGTCTATTCAAGTCAGATGTTTTGGGGGTGTTCTTGGAATAAGTGAAAACTGAAGAATGAGAATGTGGGGGTGGTTATAGACATACCCTGTGTCCCCTGTCCAGCTACCTAGTCAGGTTCAGTTTCTATCATTTTGACACACCTTACTTCTTGATGTTACATTGAGGCAAGGTTTAGTAGATATACCTGCATAAATGGTTGAAATATGATTTGTTGTTGATGCTGTAGAAGAATGTCATTCATGATTTCCGATTTGTTCACTTCTTCCTCTTGGAGTGCAGAACTCAAAGTCGATAAAAGGACAAGTTAAGTATTTGGTATACTGCATGGAGAATGCTATTCTAAATCTTCCGCCGCAGCAGGAACAGATGGTCTGGCTAATCGACTTCCAGGGTTTCAATTTGTCACATATTTCAGTCAGGGTGACACGTGAAACTGCCCATGTATTGCAAGATCAGTATCCTGAGCGTCTGGGTCTTGCGATACTGTACAATCCACCTAAGTTCTTTGAACCATTCTTCACGGTAACTAAGTTTCTATTCTCAAATTTTATGCCTTTGATATCTTGCACAATTGCATGCTGTTTGAGTGATACCAAAGTTGAATTGCATTCTTTGTAAGCTTTATGATATGTATCTGAGCTGTGTGACATGATCTGTTGTACCTGATCCAAGTTTTTCATTTTTCTTATTTTTGATATTTTTATTTTCCTGGCATGTGTCAATTCTATGTTTAACAAAAGTACCTATTCAATTTGAGTAAATCTCCAGTATGATCCTTGAAATATTTTCTTCTTAACACATTAATTGTTAATCTAGTACGGAAAGACAGAAAGAGACAGAAGGAGACCTAAGAACATTTAAGTTGTTAAAAGAAATTTAAGTATATAACAACAATAAAATCTTATCCCTCTAGGTAGGGTCTGCTACATAAACAACACTATTGTCTCTTGTATCATGTTTGTAGTAAAAGTCCATTTATGCTTAAATCTTTGTTGACCACCTCATTAGAGTTTTCTTATGCTCTGTCTGGATTTCATTCTTTGACGGAAATATGGAGATAGAAACAAAAAATATGGAGACAGAATTGTGTTTGGATGCATAGATGTAGACAAAATCAATCATAAATATTTCTGTCTTTAGGGCAGATTCAATCAAAATTTGTCTACTCTATAAGCTGGGATAATGAGACGGATTCTAGGGTCTGATTTTTTTTTTTTTCCTTCAAAACTATCCCCATTAAACTTTTCATAATCCAATTTTGTATTTTCCCAAACCATCTTCCTAGAACCACACTACCGCTGCTGCTGCCATGACCACCACTGCTGCAGCAGGTGCTGCCACTGCTACAGCCACAACCACCTTCTTCCTCAATCGCAAAAATCCTATCTGAAATGAAGTACCGTATATCTGGATCATGAAGAACAAAGAACAATGGACTGTGCCAGCGATCTCGTCGTCGCCGCTGCCTATCTCTCGCCTCCGCCTATTTCACTGAGCTCTACCATTCTTCATCCGTTTTAGGGCCTGAATTCTTGGATAGTAATCGAAGATTTGGTACTCCTTTCTCATGTGTAGCTGATTCGAGTGTGAAAGAGTGTCATGTGTCCCTTATTGAATAATATGTGAAAGTAATTCTTTCATCGTAGTATAAATGAGCTAAATGTTGGAAAACTCTTTGGTAGGGAACTTCGATGCTATTTGATTTATGTAGCTGACTCACCAAGAGTGGGATAAGATTTTGTTATTATTGTTGTTGTGTTTGATGTTACTCTTTTATGCTTAAAAGATTAAATTATATGTAGTTCTCATAAGGTTTTCTTTAGCTGTTGATAAATCTGTCGTTACCTTTTCCCATTTTGTGGTTATGTTTAATTTGTTGCTGCAGATGGTAAAGCCCCTATTGGAGCCTAAAACTTACAATAAAGTGAAGTTTGTTTATGCTGATGATAACAATACCAAGAAGGTCATGGAAGATGTATTTGATTTGGACCATCTTGAATCTGCATTTGGCGGGAAGGATGACACCGGGTTTGACATAAACAAGTACGCTGAGAGGATGAAAGAGGACGACAAGAAGATTCCCTCATTCTGGACACGGGAGAACTCTCCGTCATCAGTTCCAGTTGCTCCACCGCCGTTAGATTCAATTAAGTTAGACTCTGATTCTGACCCATCTGACAATGAGAAGAGAGAATCTTCCCCTGACTCTGACCCTGACCCTGACCCTGGAATGGATACCGAGATCACTAACCATAATCACGAGAATGTCTTGGTTAATAAAGGGGATGGAAGCGCCGGAGTCGATAATATGCATTAAAACGAAAAATCAAGCACGGCAACACCTTTTTCCAGGAGTGCTGTTCAACTGTAATTAGCAGATGCTATAACATGCTAGTTCAAAACTGCGAATCACGCCATGGTGGGAGATTTTTTTTTTTCTTTTTATTCTTTTACCCCAACTTTATGTCGGATTTTGATGACAACTGATTATACCCTTGGCTGAAATAGGCATGGGATGCTTGATTGTGCACCTAGCAGGCCTTTGCTTTCTTGTGATTGACACTAGTTCTGTTTTCAGGTCCATTGGTATTCTGATTATTGCATCCATGCTGCTACACACACTTGCACTATATTTTCACCTTCTATTTCTAATAAAATGACATCTCTGTAGTATATAGTGAATACAGTAAATCTCCATTTACTATAAAACAATGTATTTTTTTGTGTGTCTTAGCTAAGTCTCGAGGTAATGCCATGAGTTACAGCTCTTCGGCCTATAAAATAATGTATTATGTATGGAATCTCTAATCCACTAGAACTGAGCTAGTGGCGAGAAATTTGGAAGTCATTACAAGCCACAAGGGAGGAACATTTATGATGCATATTATCATTATTTTTTTCATGTTTATTTACATTTCATTATTTAATAGGCTATGAATATATGTTTTATTAAATTCCGATTGGGCATATAGTAAATTTGCTAATTACAACTAAATTTTGGTGGCTGATTTTAGTGTATAAAATTATAAATAGCATTTTTGGTACTTTAATTGTCACCCGACAATGGTCAATTAAATTTACTTTGTATACAATGTAGTATCCTTTGCTTGTTGCTCTCATCAAATTCAATCTACATTAGGCATAAAGAATGAGTATATTTACACTTTGAGGAGTTGAGATAAGTTTTAGATGCATACTTGAATCACTTCTTAGTAGACTTTAATGTATATACTTTTCTGTTTCTTAGGCATTGAACTATTTAAATTATTCCCACCAAAATTCAATTAGATGTAGGACTAAACATGTTAGCTAAGAGCCTAAGACTGTTGTGTTATGTTGTGTGAAATTTCTCTTCTAATTTATGTCAAATCCTAATCTGAGCATTCTCTAAATTCTTGTTTATAAATAATTTTGACCCTAGTATTCACATTTTTTTTAAAAAAATAAATTTGGTACGTAAATCATCAAATAACACAAGACTGGATAATATAACTAGCTATTGCATATCCTCTAGAAAAATATAGAACTCCCTGTAGAAAAAAAAAAGTGCACTTACCTACTAAAAAACAGAGTAGCTTTTCCCTTAAACTAATAATTGGAACCAAACTTATGGTACTTTCTGAGAATATCCACACAACCAGACAAAGCTTCGTTCTTCATGAAACCCAAGTTATTGACAATCCTTTCATTGTTGGAAATGCCATTGAAACGGTTGAGTATGACACGAGATTTGTCACGACCTAATGTAGGTTCTTTGCAATCTTCTTGAGAACTTCTTAAAAGCTTCACATCACACACATGGTTTTCAAAATATGCATCCACATTTATTTTATATTCTCCTGATGAATCTGTCTTGCTTTCTTTGCTCAACACAATCCCATTTGTGATCCTGTCCTTGCATTGTAAAATAACCTCGGCACCTAGGAAGGATCATTTGATAGCATAGGTTACCAACTATATATGATTCAATATATAAGACGAGACCGTAAAAAATAAATCACTATGTATCTATGTATAAATAGTTTTAATTGACACATTAGCTAGTCATTACTGATCAAACATGGCAACTGTGATGCCAGATTGAGAATTCGTTAATAGCTCAGTCACGAACATTTTTCCAAGGCAAATATATAGTCACACTTGATAACTTTGGGGACTGGTTTGGATAACTTAAAGTTTCAGGGACTGATTTAAAACTCGCGTGTAACTTTAGGAACCAAAATGAGGCTAAACTCCACTTAAGAAAGAAAGATAACAATATTGGATATTATAACAAAAACATCAAAAGATTATGTATTGTTTTATATGACATTAGAAATGTATGTACTTTATAGTTTATACCAAGAAGATATGATATGAATATAAAAAAAGTGGTGTTATATGGGTTATTACCTGCAATGTATGTGGTGACAATGCTCTCAAAACTAAAACGGCAAGGGTCACAGTAAACTCGACCCTTCACAGTGAAAGGGTTGTTATTATTTATGCGTATGATGCGTATTCCTGAAACCGTTGCTGGAAGAACAATGCACAAAAGCACAAGAAAGTGTACTTTAAGACCCATCTTCAAACTAAAAAAAAATTAATAAGGTCTTGTGCTTTAGTTTGTTGTTTATGGAGATTATTGGAGAGGAAAAATTTAAATTATAAAAAGCAAAATTGTATATAATTAACTAGTGATTGTGACTTGTGAGTGTGAAGATGAGTGTTTAATTTGGATGAAGAAAAAACGTAAGGGCTTGAAGTGTGTGTTTATTTGCAAAACACTTGTTTCTTTTTGTAGTTGTTGAGTCCTTGAAACTAAATGTGAGTAAAAATTGGCGCGTCATAAGGCTATACTCAACTGAATAAAATGCATGAAAAAATCTTGCATTTTTATAGGATAAGGAGAATCTTTCAAAGTTTTTAATTGATATACTAATTTATTTTTATCATATTGTTATTAATGTTACAAACTATTTATATCATTTAAATCCGATTTCAGAACAAATTTTCTTTTATTAATTTTAATTTGTTAAAAAGATTTATCTTCGTTCGCTGTTAAGGTAAAAAGAATTTTATACTTTCCCTATTATTATTATTATTATTATTATTATTATTATTATTAGAGTAAAACTCCTCCCCGCCCCTGAATATTTTGCAATTGGACTTTGTCATCCCTAAATATTGTAAAAACTCATATCGGCCCCTGATCATTCATTAAATTAGACGCATCGACCCCTGTGATTGGCTGAGAGCAGGTTACTAGGGTGACGTGTCCGTTGTGAATCTGATGTGACAAAGACAATGACACATGTGAATTGTGCATTCGAAATGGAGACACATTAACCCCTCCCACCACAGCAAAATGACATCGTGGCCATTTCGTGTTTCCCTCTTCACTTCGTCGTTGATTCACAACTAATGCCTTAACACACCAACTTCTCCCTCGTTTCGTTTCCCTTCAAAAGAAAATTGTGCATTACGTTGAAGCGAAGAACGTCGTCGGTGTCAAAGTCGGAGCAGGAACTGCTGATGTCGTTCAAGTTCGAAAAGGTTAGTGTTTTTTCCCTGTTAGTCGATCATCTGTTGTTGTTGGTTTTGACACATTGTAAGGGTTTATCTTAGTTTTGTGGTAATAATGGTGATCATAGGTTGCATGTTATCCTTCTTTCAGTTTGATGAAGCTAATTTGTATTTGGGATTAGTGAAATGTATGATTTGGGTTTCTAGGGTTTTAGGTTCTGTACTACAATGTAGGTAAAGAAACAAAAATCAGAAACTAGTAGTGTTCTAAATGTTTGATTAAGCTAATTTGTGCTTGTGATTAGTAGAATGTTTGATTTCGTTTTATGGTTTTAAGTTCTGTGCAACGTAGGTAAAGAAACAATTATGAGAAACCAGTTATTTTAACTGTTGAAATTAAATCTTATGTTATAGATGGCTATATTTGTTGTTCCTGTGTTACACCATGGTGGCAGACTTGAGAGAATTTGGAATGGTTCCTTGTGTTACCTAGAGTCAAGAAATGTGATCCTGTAGATGTTGATTTTGTCAATCATAAGGGTTTGGAAGATCTTGGCAAGGGGATTGAGTATTTGAAGTTCAAGGCCATGTACTGGCAAGAGCCATCTGCGATTAAGTTTGAGGATGGGCTGCATCTCATTGAAGGAGAGAGTGATATCGACGACATGTGTTATTTCCCTTTGAACAATAACTTAAAGGAGTTGCACATTTACTTTGAGCACCCAATCGATAATCCAATCACACCCGAAGTTCTTCTAGCAGAATCATCATCCTCTTCCGATTCTTACGAAAGTGCATAGGATGAAGCTTACAAGCCCTCTCCCCCTAGAATTGGGCCTGCTAGTGGAAGTGAGGCTGAGCCATCTAGTGGAAGTGGTAGTGGAGGTGGAATTGGGCCTGCTAGTGGTAGTGCCACAGGGCTGGTGTAAATTATGCTTACTTTGAGCCCAATTTGAATGATTTCATTGGCAGCTTTGAAGATGAGATGCCATCTGACCTTGGTGCTAATATTCCCTAGAATTTTACAATTCATCAATAATTTCTACTCATTGCCTACACTCCATAACCAAAAGAATTCCTTAAAACCTTTAACTCAACAACATGAAAGAAGCTATCATATCATTTGAATGACCTAAACATCGCACTCCAACAAAATGCAACAACAAATCCTAACATGAATATTACAGTTCCCCTGATTTTATTGCCCCCAACATCTATTGCTCACTTCTTGCACTCAGCCATCAACAGTCTCCAATGAAGCAATTCTCTTTTCAATCATTTCAATTGGGTCAGCAGCTGCTCCGGAATTACCCCCTTCATTGTCTTGGAAACAAGCAACATATTCATCTAGCAACACAAAGTATTTGCAGTTTGCCCCCTTCTCTGCAACACATTTCATAACCATTTCAACAACAAAGACAAATGCTGCAAGCACATCAGAAATTAGGGAGAATCTCTTACCTTAAAATGTTGGCATCCAAAGAAAAGCCTGTTGGGATTACACGAAGTCTTCGATTGAAACAAGATGGCATAATCTCTGCAGCTGCATATCGATGCTACAAACTTCCTACTCATCTTCTTCGAGGACACTCCACCAGTGTTCCCCTCAGTCCCTCCAGAACCAACGGTAGCACTACAACTCTCCCCCAGAAACCCTTTGTCTCCATCAAGTGATCTTGAATCTCTGTCTTCTATACCCATTTTCTTCCCAAACCTTCGAATGTGAATGAGAGATCTCACCAAATTCGGGTTCAATTGAAGAGGTAACCAAGGTAACACAATGTCGTTTTAGAATGGGCCTAGGGGTTTATGAGTCTTAATTAGCAATGAATATTGCACACTTGGCAGTGCCATTGCCACCTCAGATGCGCCACTGACACGTTACAATCGTTACTTGCTTCCAACCAGTAACGTAGGTTTAAGAGTCCGCTTTCTTATATGTTTAGGGGCCGATATGTGTTTTTACAATCTTTAGGAGTAGCAAAGTCCAATTGCAAGATGTTCAAAGGTCGGGGAGGGATTTTATTTTTATTATTATTTGTTAATGTACTAATTCATTGTTGGAAAGTGGAAAAATTTAATGATTTAAATGTTTTTAATATATGATAATAATATATAATTTTATGACTAAGTTTATTTTTATAGAGGAAACAAAGAAATCAGCTTTTAGTTAGTTAATATTAGCAAACATTAGGATTTAGGTTTATAATTTAGGATTTAGGGAAAATAATTTTTGGTTTAAGGTAAAAAAAGCTAGAATATAAATAAAATAATTTTTAAAAGTTGGTTGATGTTTGTTATAAAAAATTAATTATTTAATATTACTAATTTTTATATGGGTAATGCTAGATGTATATCTATTTTGTATGAGTTTTTCTCTTTTTTGCATGAAAAAAATATTTAAATACATTAACATATTTTAACTTATATGTATTATAAATAAGGGTATTATTGTACTTTTACTATGTTATGTTTATTTCTTCTCAATTTTCTTTCTGTCCAAACAAAAACAAAGTTCTTTTTATTTATTTCCCCTTCATCCAAACAACACATAAAAAATTTCACTTTCCTTCTATTTTCTTTTTTCTCATTTTCTTTCCTTCCATTTTCCTTTATGTATCCAAACAAAGCATTAGGGTTTTCTTTTGTGCCATGCGGGTTTTCTTTTGTGTCATAATAGAGTTCTTCTAGTGCTTTATTAGAGTTTTTTCTTATCCCCTAATAGGTTTTCTCTTGTGTTCTATTAGAGTTTCTCATACTCATTTGGAGTACATAACAATCATTGATTTGTGACTCTTTAATTAGATATCTCTAAGAAAAAAATATTAAAGAAGGAGTGAAGAGTTGTTTGAAAAGGCTTATTGGAAGACTCTTTGTCGATAAATCTATTTAATCTCGGACAATGGAGGTTGATTTTAAGATAATTTGGAGCTGATCTATAGTTTTTTGCAATAATGATTCTTTGTCAATTTACTAAGGTGGAAGGCGCCAGTCGTCAATTGGTGTCCAAGAAGACATGAGAGTATTTTGCAAGTATTGTCAAGGTTTGGGGAGACCTTTGATATTCCATAAATTTAAAGGGATATGTATATCCTACTCTCCCGAGAATATTTTTATCTGTGAAATCAACAATCGATCTCGAATGGTGAAATGTAAATTGAGTTCTTGTGGTTTTGATAAACGGTTTTTACATAATCCTACAACTACTATGAGAAAGTTATCCACGACTGTTTCCCGGTGCGCCAACACGTCTTTAAAGCTGCATCTCCTCCAAATGATTCTTGGCTCCGTCATCGAGATCAACCTTAAGTTTCAAAGATACCACTTTTCTTAATCTTCTTCTTTTTTAGTATCTTTCTCTGTAAATTTATTTAATATTTACATCTTTAATTATTGTGGAGATCCCACTTTCTCTTGCTGTGGTTGTCCAAGTTGGACCAAATTCATATATATTCATTTTTTCTATCCAGTTAAATGAAATACAACTATCTTTGATTAAAAAAAAAATCTTCTATTTGATATTGAAATAGTATTTTAATTGTCATAGAATAAATGAGTTGATTAAATTTGGTTGGACAAAATAGATGTACATCTAGAATTATTGTTTTTATATTATCTAGAAAACTGGTTATTTAACGGTCAACATCAATCATTTTTTGTAAAATTTTATTTTTACTTAACCTGACATCGTCTCTCCTCACCCTCTCATTTTTTCATTTTGAAAAAAAGATTCATTTAAATAAAGTCAAACAACACTTACAGTCGAAAATATCAATTTTACATAGAAAAAAGGAAAATACAAATCTTATATGTTGAGCTATGATCCAGTAGGAGACGCAACCTTTGATTACTGAGAATCTTAATGGGTAAAAACAGAGATACATCTAGGTCCCTTTTGTTTCTTCACGAACACAGACATGCTGCAACACGTATAGATGCTTCTTATTCTTCTCTACTTAAGAAAAAAAATTCTCAAATCCAAAACTTTAAAGAAAATCATGTCCTCATAGTGAATTTTCTAAAACTTCATAATAACTTCACCATAAAAAAGTAAAAGAACACCACAAAAGAGAAAGCACCACCAAAGGATTAACAGAATTGGGAAAAAAGAAAAGAAAAAAAGAAAAGAAAAAAGGGCATAAGAGAATGGGAATGGAAAGAAAGAAGATGGACTGGTGTTGACAGAGAATTGGGCAACAAGGAGACACGGTGAGGAGGGGAGAAAAAAAGAAAGGCAAAGAAAAGAAAAAGAAACGAAAAGAAAGGAAGTAGGAAAGGAGAAAAGGAAAAAAGAGGGGAAGAGGAGGGAGGGCCACCGCTGTCTTGGAGGCTAAGCGGTGGCGTCAACCCTCATCTGGTTCTTAGAAGCAGAGAGATTTGAGAGAGAAATGATAGAAACAGAAAGTTAGAGAAAATGAGAGAAGATCCATCTCTTTTCTTTTTTATTTTCTATAGAACTGTAACATACTAACATCACTCGGAGCCACTCCCTGAAGTATTAAAAATTTAAAAAGCAAAAAAAAAATTCACTTTAAAAAAAAAAAAGAGAGAGAACTGATATCATTAGGAGGACAGGGCCAATGTCCTCCATTGATGACACCAATGTGTGAGGATTTCGGTGGAGACGCATGGAGATTGCGGATAACCAATTGACACGTGAGTTGATGGCATGCGGCCTGCCTATGATAGAAATGGATCATGTTGTTTGTCGCGTACTATGTGTGTTGAGGTTGCATTGCTTGTTTGTGACTTATTCTATGTTTATCTGCTTGGATTGTATTTGTCACTTGGATTGTTAATGTAACTGTGAATATATTTAGGGAGAGCTGCGCACATATTCGTTTGTATAGTTTCCATGACTATCCGTTTACTTTTTCGCTACCATTACCATATTGCAATTATATAATAATTTGAAATTTAAAGAATTTAATTTATGCGTTTTTATTAATTAGTGGGGTTTTTTTATAAATAAATAAAAAATATCGAAATTCTCAATATAGACACGCTGACAAGAATTTACATTTTTAAGTGTCTTTACTTATCTCGAGTTCTGCAAGTCCGGAATACACTAAAGATATATCTCAGGCTTGCAGAACCCGAGATACACAAAAAAAAAAAACGAAATATCGGACCTATCTCGGGCTCTGATACACTAATGCCAAAATAATATTCACCTCAATGCATTTATATCATCACTATGCATTGTTTTGAGTTGCTTTCCTGTCTAGTATTGTTTTGAGTTTTCTTGTATATCGTGCCCATCATGTAATTGTTCACCTCCATCCTTATGTTTGACTACACATTGTATTATTATTATTATTATTATTATTATTATTATTATTATTACAACTTTTATAAATTGCTTAAATAATGCATCACTTTATTATTTTGGTTTATATGTTTGATAAAAGAATTTATAATAAAATAATAATAATTAAAATTGTTTCACAACTTCAATTAATTCAATTATTGCTTATATGTTTCACAATAAAATTTAAAATGAAATAATATATTATTATTATTATTATTATTATTATTATTATTATTATTATTTCTGACAAAACAAGGAAGAAATATCAATGAAATATAATTAAAAATTTGAGAGTCATAATTAGTTAATTATAATTTGTTTATTTGACTTTTATTTATTTTTATTAAATATTATTTGAATAAACATATAATATTAAATATAATAAATGTGTAGTTATATATATTATATGTATAAAATTATAAATATTAAATTAAAGTAACATTAGAGTTTAGATTATAATTATATAGTATTATTATGTATGTGAGAATGTTTCATGATAGTTATAATTATAAATAAAATCAAGTTATATAAAAATAAAGAATAGTGCTGATAATTAAGTTATCATTCAAAATTTATATGAGTTATCATCCGTAACTCATATATCCAAAAGTAAATTATCATCCAAAATTTATATGAATTATCATCCATAACTATATGTTGGCTCTCAATTTGTCATAATATATTGGCTCTCAATTATCATCCATAACTATATGTTGTCATAATTTTTTTCAAAAATAAAGGATGAAAAACTAATTATAAAAAAATAGAGAAAAATAAGGATATATATATAATGTATCTCGGGCTCTGAGGTCAAATATTTTATTTTTTGTGTATATAAAAAAATATATGTTTAGTGTATTCCAGACTTGCAGAATGTGAAATAAGTAAGGGGTATCTAAAAATGTAAATTTTGTGTCTATATTGATAATTTTGATATTTTTTTAATTATTTATAAAAAAAATCTGCAAACTTGCGAGAGGCCATTATTACCAGGAAATGCTATCTAGTAGTAGTTCCTTTTTTGCTACCTTCAAAGTTCAAAGCCATCATCATCTCCAACCAGCCAATTAAATCAAACCAATGACTCTCCAAATTACACCCAAATATCCCCAAATCTTTGTGGGTTAGTTATTCTTCGGATTTTTTTTTTAAATAAATATATTAAATATGGTTATTATTGAAATGGACACGGGCTGAGGTATTTTCGAAAATGGGCCTCCCTTACATAACACGGGCCAACTATGTTAATGTTAATGTTTTGCACTTAAACCGGACTAGGCTGGCCCGTGTTACGATCCATATTTTTTGGCTCTTTGCTAACACGGGCTAGGGAGGCCCGTGTTAGGCCCAGGGTTTTTGGCACGGTACATACCACGGGTTAGGCAAGATCGTGTTATACAAATTCATGTAACCTAGCCCGTGCTACACATATTAATTGAGGGAGGCCCGTGTTGGTAAATTGGGCTGGTCTAGCCTGTGTTGGGCACTTTACATGTTGGAAGCCCGAGTTAGTAACACGCCCATATAAAGGCCGTGAACCCTCAGCTCCCATCCGCAGCTTGTCATTCTCTCTTCCTTTCAAGTGTGTGTGTGTTGCTTTCCTTTGAAGAGTGTGTGTAGGTTTAGTGGTTAGGAGTGAGTGTGTGTGTAGGTGAGCTGAGTTGTTAGTAGTGAGTGTTAGGAGTCAGTGTGTGTGGGTGAGTTGAGGTGTTAGTAGTGAGTGTGAGGAGTGAGTATGTGTGGGTTAGCAGTGAGTGTTAGTAGTGGGTGTGAGTGATAATGGCTGCGGAGAGAAGCAACAGAGAGGGAAGGGCGGCAGGCGAGGCGGCCCAACAAAATGCGCCAGGTGCGGGAGAACAGGAAGGGCTGCAATGGCTGAACCGGTCATGGCACATTGCGGGCGTACTGCACACCGAGGTATGTTTTAATTAATATAGCACTAGATTGTTTACGTTAAATGTTAGGTAGTGATGCTCATGTTGGGATAGGGGTTGGTATTTTTTATTTTTTATGACGGGTAGACATAGTAGTTAGAGTAAAAAGTGACTATCAAACAGGGTAGTTATACATGTGGTGTGATTGATTGTAAATAGCCAACATTCTGTGAGGAAATAGCAAAAAAAGTTCCTTTTGCGCTTGATTAAATAGTAGCTTAATGTAATATTCAAAGTAAATGAATTTTGAGTACCGGTTTATAATGTATGAGAAATAGAATAAAACTTATTTTAAAATATATTTGAGAAATTGATTTTAAATGGATAGTATTCACAAATGAGATGGTGACATGTAAGTAACTTAGTATTTAAGGTAAAAGAATTTTGATTAAAGGTTTACGTTGTAGGAGAGATAGAAAAAAGTTTATATTAAATTAGGCTTGTGAATTTGGTTTTAAGTTGATAGTATTCATGAATGAAATTGTAAAAAATTATGAACTTTTTCAATTGGTTAAAGGTTAGGTAAGGTCAATATTTAAAGGTAAACATTTATTAGCAAAGGCTTATATTATAATGGAAATAGAGTAAAGTTGATGTGAAGTAATGTTTGGGAAATTCGTTTTTTAGTTGGTAGTAATTGCAAAAGAAAGTGTAAAATGTTAAGAACCTTTCTAATTGGTTAAATGTAAGGTTAAGTCAATATTAATAGGTAAAGATTTGGTTGTAAAGGCTTATAATGGGATTTTTTTTAAATAAATATATTAAATATATTATTTACTGAAGTGGACACGGATTCAGGAATTTACCAAAATGGGTTTCCATTACATAACACGGGCCAACTAGGTTCATGTTGATGTTTTTAACATAAATCGGGCTATAGTGGCCCATGTTATGGCCTTTTTTTTTGGCCGTTTTCTAACACGGGTTAGGGAAGCCCGTGGTAAGCAAATGGTGTTTTTTGGCCTGCATGTAACACGGGCTTGGCACCACCATGTTACATAAATTAAACCATGCAAGCTCGTGTTAGTAAGCTCGAATTTTTGGCCTTTCCCTAACATGGGGCTGGGAAGCCCGTGTTATGTGTTATAATGGGCTTGACTATCCCGTGTTAGTCCTCTCATCCCTTTATTTAATTCATCTATGATGATTTTATCTCTTTCTTTAATTCATCTTCCATAAGCACCAATACTTATATGTATGAATGATTAAGTAAATTTGGAAAAGAATTTAGGTTGAACTGATTTGGATATAATTTTTTTTTATAAAATTATGAAAAAATAATTGAGAATTTATTAAACAAATTATAAGAAAATGAATAATAAAATGCAACATTGAGTACATGTATGAGTTCGTACTCTATTATTTTATCAAATTCAAATTAATTGTTAAGAATATGACAATAAGTTACAAATCTGAACAATATCAGAAAAACTCATATGTTAGTAATTTAGTTTTCAAAAAATTATTGTATTAATAATTTAAATTTTGAATAATATAAATATATAGTGAATTTTATACTTATAAATATTTAAAAATAAAAAATGTTCAAAATAAAATAATTGAAAATGAATTAAATAAAGAAATAATATCATGGCAGAAAAGTTCCAAAAAACCTAAAAATATTAAAAATCAAGTACTAAATACTCCTATACTATATTGTATGATTAAATAAATAATATCCATAGATTATGTAATGGAAACCCATTTTGGTAAATTCCTGAGTCCGTGTCCATTTCAATAAATAATATATTTAATATATTTATTTTAAAAAAAATCCGCTTATAATGTGATGGATATAGAAGAATATTTATTATAAATTTAGTTTTATAGGTAAAGATTTGTTTGTAAAGGCTAACGATGTTATTTTTTGCTTGCAGAGGCCGCGTGTGCTCTTGCCTCGTCGATGTGCCTTCCTTATGCCTCCACCTCCGGCGTTGCTCCATTATATCCAACAAGCTGGCTTCGAGCATGCAGTGCAGTTACGGGACTTCTGCTTTGACGCCGCCCTCCTCTCCGCGTTCGTCGAGCGCTGGAGACCTGAGACCCACACGTTCCAT
>JASCZI010061160.1:0-20908 GCA_036250425.1 Stylosanthes scabra
CTAGAGCATTTTGGTTCCAAAATGCCCAGTACAAACATTCATGGTTAATCTATTTCAAAAGAACTTCAAACTATGTTTTTCCAAACTGGTTCTACCAATGGTGGGATTTTTTTGACCAATCCCAGAAATCTTGCCCTCTCCTACAGATGAAGGGTTCAAGATTTTTCAATCAAAATTTGACGAACAGGAAACATGTGTTCCTGTTATGTTAAAGTTTTTCTCAATCTTTTCATTGTCATGGGTTTTCTCGTGGCAATACAATTATGGAAAACCAGACCATCTAAAGGCATTCCCAATCCTGCAAAGACATGCCTATGTCAAATGGTGGTCTCAATTTGATTCATCAATGGCCTATCCCCACAAGGTCAGAGAATGGTTCAAGAACAATCCTAAAAGTCAGAAGATTTCTGATCCAGAAATGGCCTCGTTTCTTAATCAGAGAGCTCAAATCCAAGCCGCCCTGGCAGGCTCACAATCAAAAAAATTAATTAAAGGAAAACTCAAACAGATCCTTCATCTACTTCAAGAAGACGAAGAAGTCTCGTATGATGAAGAAAGTGAAGAGGGTAGTCCAAAAAATTTAGTTTATGTTCATTTAATTTATTTTAATATTTCTGTCAAAAAATTTATTTCAATTTTAATTTATACTCACTTATTGTTTGTTAGGGTTAGTTACGAGAAGCGGCGCTGTGCTTTGTGTGAGTCGTGACATTGTGCAAGTGAGAATGTGTGTTAGTGAATTAGGGTTCCCATAGTAGGCTTTTACCATTCCATCCATGTCTGAGTAGTTGGACTCAAGATGCAATCTTGGGCTCCTCTCTATTATAAATAGCCCAATGTAAATGAAAGTAACACACAATAACACATTACTCAATTTCAGAAATAATACATTCAGCTTTTCATTTCTACAAAGCTTACTACAATTTCTTATTCTTCAAGATTCTATTCTCTTTACATGGTATCACAGAGCTTCAGAATCAAGATCCATGACTGAGGTGATTAATACACCCAAACCCACCATGGCTACTGCATCTACTGCCCACAACACCATTAAATTCCCCTCACAAACAATCTCACTAGCGATAATTTTCTCACATGGAGGTACCAAGCTATTCAAACAATCAATGGAGCAAAGTTGCAATTTCATGTAGAAAAAGAAAAAGTCCCTATCAGATATGTATCAGAGTAAGATAAGAAAGCAGAAATGAAAACACAAACCTAACAAGAGTGGTGAGTAGAAGATTACAAACACCGCATCCTTGGCTATCAATTTGCTCATTAGATTCTTCATTCAAACACCGCATCCTTGGCTGTCAATTTGCTCATGAATCTTGGAGTACATTGCACACCTTTTTCGTATCACAAATCAGATCCAAAATTAGACAATTGCAATTACAATTGAAGACTATCAAGAAAGTAGGGTCTAGTTCTGATTACCTGTTGCCAATCAAGAAAGTTTCTGATGCACTTACCACTGTAGGAGCTCCAATTTCAGATACAGAATACACAAATGTCATCTTGGATGGCCTCAATGATGATTACCATCCCTTCATCACCACGGTGAATGCAAGAGAACCACCCCTCTCTATACCCGATCTAAAAACCCTCTTGATGGTGGAAGAAGATCTTATTGAAAGACTCAAGAAGCCCCACTCAACAATGGTTCAAGTAAACGTCTCCCAAACTGCAAATTCAACTCAGAAAAATGCCAACACAGAAAATCAGTCCAGCTATTAGAATAACAACACAAAATGGAATAACAGCAATAATAATTGGAACAATACAAATTCTAGCAAAGGAAACTCAACAAATTTTGGAAAAAGAGGCCGTGGGAGCAGAGGAGGAAGAAACAATTGGAATCAAAACAGCAATAGACCTCGGCGTCAAATTTGTGGTAAACTTGGCCACATAGCAAGCTATTCCTATTTTCGTTTTGATCAACAAGCCAATCTTGCACAACAGAATTCAGGAAATTCTACCATGCATCCTGCCCTGCCTTCACAACCAAGTTTTCACAACCCTAGAGAAATGATAGCAAACTCCACTATCTTAACAGATCAATCTTGGTATGCAGATTCAGGGGCATCACACCACTGCACCCTAGATGCAACCAATTTGCATCAATTAATAGACTATCAAGGCCAAGAACATGTTTATATTGGAAACAATACATGTATTAATATTAGTCATATTGGTTAGTCAATTTTACAACATATTCCTACTTCTAAACGGTATTATCTCTATGATCTGTTACATGTTCCATCTATTGCCCATAATTTGATAAGTGTGTCACGTTTTGCTATAGATAATAGGGTTTATTTTTGTGTTTGACCTGATTTCTGCTCGATAAAATGTCAGGATACACACAAGAAGGGAATGTACTATTTTGAGCGTGTTGATATACCGAAGCATGTTTCTTTAGTTACTAAACCTAATGTTCTTGCATCTACTTGTTTCACTGTAGATCTTTATCATAAGAGATTTGGTCACCCCACTAAACAAATTGTACATCATATTGTAAATAAAGGATTCTTACCTATCAATAAAACAAGTATCCATGATTTTCTTTGTAAGTTCTGTCGTATGGCAAAATCACACAAACTACCTTATTCTCCATCTACTACTACTATTCTCAATCTAATTGTTTCGGATGTGTGGGGTCCTGCTTCGGTTGAATGCAAATCTGTTGCTAAGTATTTTGTTTCTTTTATTGACATTTACTCTAGGCACACCACTATATATCTGATATCTCATAAATCTGAAGTGTTTCAAGATTTCAAACTTATAAGACTCGTATGAAAAACAATTAGGTTATTCAATCAAAATATTTCAGACTGAGAATGCTAAAGGAATACTTATCTAAGAAATTTTCAACCTTTTTAAGACAAGAAGGTATTTTTCATAGACTAACATCACTACAAGAAATTAGGCTTTAGGTCATTTTTTTGTCACGTTTGAAAAACGTGACTTAAAATCATCTATTGTCACGGTTTTTTGCTGTGACTTAAAAAAAAACTTTATCGTCACTCTTTACCTAATAAGCGTGACCATAGTTATCTATAGTCCCGATATTTTGCAGTGACTATTTTAATATATCAAATATCACGGTTTTATTTACTGTAGTCATTGCTAACAACTGTGACAATAGAAATTGAGCTAAAACCACTCCACAAAATCATGACTTAAAATAATCGGCCCAAAAAGATAGCTTTTGCGACGTCGTGCTCGTCTGCTACTCCGGTGTCGCAGCATCGTACTGATTCCATTGTCGTCGCGAGAGCTCGTCCCGTGTCTGCCTTCGCCCGTCGCTGCTGCTCCAGCCTTCGCTACTGCTCCAAGCTGCTCCGTCGTGTCTAGTCCTTCCTCTCGCGTTATCTATTCTTCTAGTGTGAAAGGTGAGCATTGTT
This sequence comes from Stylosanthes scabra, assembly GCA_036250425.1. Classification (NCBI taxonomy): domain Eukaryota; kingdom Viridiplantae; phylum Streptophyta; class Magnoliopsida; order Fabales; family Fabaceae; genus Stylosanthes; species Stylosanthes scabra. The sequence continues at coordinate 3,408 of JASCZI010061160.1, forward strand.
TTTTTGCTGTCACTTTTTTTCTTTTTGCTGTTCTTTTAGTGTGAAAGGTTGAAACCATAACTAATTGCTTAGAGAAATTGATTGCTTAGAAACCATAACTGATTGTTGTTCTTCTAGTGTGAAAGGCCCAAATGAATTGGATGAAACTTTGCTTAGAGAAATTAATTGCTTAAGGCAAAGAGACGTTGCTTCGAAAACTGATATTTTTCTAGCGTTGTTACAGTTAGATTACTGGGGCTTAGTAGATTTCTTTTTTTCTAATGGCTTAGACAGCAAAAAAAGAGGGGCGCTGATCTTTGATATTATATTGTAGGCCAAATCATTGGGCAGCTTTTGTTCAACAATTACAGAGGCTTGCGACAAACTCATTAGTTTTGAGGAACATGAAGCATGTTACTCCTGAGTCCCTTTTGCCTTCTAATTTGAAATCTAATAAAAGGTTTAAACTATTGTCTCCTGAATGGAAAACAACATGTAAATTGGAACTTAATGCAGTCATGGCAGCTGCCGGAGGATCTGTTCAATCCTGCAATGACACTTGGTCTTTGCTTTGGCTTCCTATTGATATTATACTTGAAGATGCAATGGATGGAGATAATGTGGCAGAGACTAGTGTTGTTCTAGTTCTTTCTAGTATGAGTAAATCAGGAATATGGAACTCTTCTAAACTTTAAGCTAGTTTCCATCTGTGAAACTCCCTCTCTATTAGTATAATGATTTCATTATTTCATTGATGTGATATTTGCTTATTGTAGGGATGGTGAAGGCTTTAAAAGCAGTTAATGGCACTTCATGGCACAATGCTTTTTTAGGATTACGGATTGCAACACTACGACTTGTTCGAAGAGTAAGAACTGATCCTGTGCAAGTTGATAATATAAAATTAGCTGGTTGCCAGGGATTTCTTTATATGGTGAAAGGGAATTTGTAGAGGAAATGCAGAAACATGATTTTATTTTTATGATTTTGTTGATGGTGGGTGAGGATTTGTGTAAAAAATGCTAGACTAAGGCATGTCGTATGATATATTTGGTATTCGGTTAAAAAAAGAAGGAAAGAAAGACTAGGCAGTATGTCATTTGGATTCTACTTTTTTCTTGTTTGTTTGGTTGGGGACTGAATGACAGTCCTGATAGTGTGAATCTGCATGCAATTGAAATATTTTCATTTATATAAATCTTTTATCATTTTGGTGTTCTTTTAGGAGAGGGATCCAAGTGAGGGTCCAGTACCCCGCCTTGATACTTGCTTGTGTATGCTATTATGCATTACAACCCTTGTGGTTGCTAATATCATCGAAGAAGAGAAGGTGAACTGATGGAAAAAGCTGAACATAGCCCTACTAATCAAAGTAAGGACAACCAGGCTTTGGGAGAGCGTCATGAGGAACTGGTAACTTATTTACAGCTATTGGGTAATTATGAGGGTATACTGAATCTGATATCTCAGTAGCCAACCAGGCTGCTTTGTTTGTATCAGCGCATGATGTTGGTAATGGATACTTGGAATCAATGAATGTGAATGACTTTCCCACAAACTACTGTAACTAATTGCTTCCAGAATTGAAACCTGTAAAAGTGTTTTTTACCTAAGGAACCCATGACGATAGTTGCAATTTGCTGTCAGACCCTTCTCTATATACAATAGTTTTATTAGTTTAATGGCTGAAATTTTATCTTGGTTCTTTGGGATTTGATTAATAATTTCGTGCATTGATCTCTTTCAGTTGGTTAATGTCTTGGTGGCAACTCTTGCTTCCAAGTATGCTGCTGCCTCATGTTAGTTTTATTTGTCCCCGTCTAAGGGAATCTGTGTATCCCATTCAGAGGAACTAAAGAGGTCATTCGAGACATGTTTATATATATATAGGCATATAGCTATTAGGAAGGTGACTAATCCTGCGGTTCTGTATTTCGTGTCGCATCAGTAAATTATTTTATGCAAACTATTTAGTTCTAAAATAATAATATTAGAAAAATGATAAGATAATGTGATTTTAGTAAGATACATAATATTGTGTCTAATTTTTTTACTTTATTTTTGTTCGTGAACACAAAAAATTTGTTAAATTGCAAGTTTTCTAGATGCAATTTGGTTCTTCTTCAATTTTATAAGATTATTTATCTTGTTTCATGAATATAATATCAATTACAATAATGCATTTGTTTTGATGCACCTGATTATTTTCCATTTGCTTTGTAACTTGGATCCATGAGATTCTATTATCCCCACGTTACCCTTTTGAGTGGATGGAGCATAACCCTTTATTTATTGAATTGAACAGGCAATAGACTTGATGGCAGCAGTGAAAGAATTACAAGTGCTTTAGATATAATTCGGAATGATTTTTAAAGATCACATTGACATAAGGGTAATCATTCTGTCTTGCCTAAAAGCTTGTAATAATTTTAGATATAGTTCCTTATGGTTTTCTTTTTTATTTTGTATTTTGCTTTGTTCAATGAAGAATAACGACTAGCCATGGTAAGAAAGCCTAGTGGAAAAGAAACAAGAAAAAAAAATTCAAAAGATTCAGCAAGTAAGATTAATGTCTTGTTTCAAGTAAATTGGGATGCGTTTGGGAGAGAGACTGAGACTGGGAGACTAAAACTGGGGGACTAAGACTGAAAGATAGAGACTGAAATAGGTTTGTGTATTGTGTTTGGTTTAAAATTAATTAGATATCAAGACTGGGAGATAGAGATTAAACTAAGTTGATGGAGAAGAAATAAAGGTTAGTATTGGAAATTATAATGTTGATTGAGGGTATTTGAGTAAAAAAATATTATTAAAGTTTCAGTCCCAGTTCCCAGTCTCCCAGTCCCTCCAATTTGGAGGTACTGAAAATACTGGAATTTTGGGGACTGAGACTGAAATTTTAGTTCCAATCTCTGTCCAACAAACACAATACTGAGTCTCAGTCTCCCAATCTCAGTTCCAGTACTTAGAACCAAACGCACCCTTGATGATTTGAGTCTCTCTTGACTTAAAAAATGGTATGTCATATTGAAGAATATGAATTATTAGAATGTTTTCTTATTTTTTATATAGTTTCGGATGTTTCTTATAGAGGGTATGTATTTGGAGCATGAGCAAAGAAAATGGTGTCTCATTCCTTTAGTGAAGATTCTGAAAGATTAGCAAGATTGAAATTTTTCAACAAGAAGTTTCTAATATTTGACAAAGATGATTTATTAAAGGGATCAGCAGAAGTTCTTGGGAGGGATAAATTGGGTATTACATACAAAGCATTGTTTGAATTTTTAGTGATAGTTGTTGGAATTGTAATTCATGTAATAGGAATTCATATGTAGCAGTTATCATGACTTGATTGTTGAAAGTTTATGTGAGTTGGATTGGTTGATTAAAAGTGATATATATAATTTTTTTTATTTAATTTGATAAAGAATTGGCCCAGAAAAAGGGTTTTTTATTTTTTTTATTTCCTGTAGTGGCTATTGTCACGGTTTTGAATAGTGACAATAGGCCTTTTTTAGCAAAGATGACTATACATCTGTAGTCACATTTTTCAAAAATGAAAGCAAAACCGTAACCATAGGTTAAAAAACGTGACTATAGAACTGTGTTAGAAAATTTTATTTTTTTAATCTATTTTGTGGGCTATATACATATATATAATTAAGTATAATTATATTAGTTATTTTATATTTTAACTTATATAAAGTGGTCTCATCATTGGTTTAAATAATAAAAGAAATAAGTCAAGATTACTTATTGGTTTGGGTCTAATGAGAATAAAATCAATACTATCTATTTTATTGGGCATTCAGAGTTTAATAGGTGCTAATAGCCCAATATAAATAGAGATCTAGAGTTTTGGTCCCAAGACACCTAAGCCGCCACTTGCAATCCTTTCCCATCAGAGAGTTGCTATTCAGCCCTATGAGGGATACAAAAGGCTTTGGTTTAGGAAGACCAAACAACCACAATTAGGATTAGGAATAACAAATCAAAATCAAGAATCATGCCTATCAATTCAGGTACGCTTCGGCACTTAGATATCTATTTTCTTAATGATTTAATATGGATGGTCCTAGGGTTTAGGAATCCAAGAATAACAAGAATTGGTATCAAAGTCATCTATGTTTAAATCTTTAAGAAAACTTTATTTTATTAGAATCAATTGATTTATATCAATTGATCTTTGATGATCTGAATTTGTGTTTACGAATCCATACTTTGAATTTATTAAGATTCAATTGATAAAGTATCTTCTTTCTTGTTAATTACCCGTTGCTGGTAAAATTGCTAATAAAATTTTAAATTTGATCTCACTTGATTGAATTTTTGAATTGGTGTTGTAACATGTGAATTCAATAAGTTTTAGGTTTATTTGTTTATGTGTATACATATGTACACATCTTGTGTATACAATTTCGGGTATTTCCTTTGATCGAATTATTTGATTGTACACATATGTATACGTGGTGGTCGTTCAGGTTAACTCCTTTCATGATTTATTTCGTGAGATTATATATGTATAAGGATGAGACTCTGTATGGTTATGTATATTATTCATTGGTAAATAATGGTTCCATTTCTCTATATGTACTATTGGTTTCATATATATGGCTTATAATATAGGTCTAATGCACATTCTTTTGAGGTATATTTTTAGTCTGGGGAAAATTCATCTATATTTTTTTTTTTTTATCGTCTGATCCAAAATTATGTTGTTTATGAATATAGATTCAGTTATTATAAAGTTAAAATAAATAAATAAGTTTTCAGAGTACTTGTATATCAAGGCATATTTTATTTATTTATTTATTTGGTATGGATTTAAAAACATGAATATTTAATTCATAATTAGTTGATGTTATACATATTTTGTTTGAAACTTGATTCCTTTAAGGTATATTGAAAATTCAGTTTTGTTATCCGAAAAATATATATATAGCTATTGGAAATACACAATATTATATGGTTGTTATATCGTGTCTTATTGTTTTGCTATATAAGCATTTTGGTTTTGTTACATGAGGAAATTAGTAACAATTTGGGAATATTATACCCATCTATTTTATAAGGTTTTGTTTTCGAATAAATTGGTTGAACATTATGCTGCCACAGTAGCCTCTTTTGTGAAAATCGATTTATTTTGAAATATTAAGAAAAATTATTTTATAATTCATGCGAATATTGGTCTTCCCAAAGGAAGATCTATATTTGGCAGAATTACAGACATATTAAAGATAATTATACAGTTAGGTAATTAAGAATGACTAAATGTTTTTATTTAGGGATAACTATTCTCTTAGTTACTAAGGTTTGGGATCAAAATCAAATTGGTCACAACACTTTTTTTGTTGTTAAAATGATCCCTAAGGTATTATTTATGTTTAAAATCATCCTTTTGGATAAAATTACCCTTCTTAAAAATTCTCTTGTACCATGTTACTTGTTTTAATATCATTTGAAATAATAGTTTGGCCCCTACAAATTTACATGTTTATAATGTTACCCCTCCCCCTCTCTCTCTCCATCCACCTCCTCTGCCTTTCATTTTGCCATTGCTGCTTTTGCACCTCCTGGGTCCTCCATCTCCACCCCTCCTCCTTCTGCCCTTCTTGCTTCGAGTTCTTCGATCATTCTCTCCCCGCCACTTCCTCTGCGCCTCTAACTACTTTCCATCCCGCGTCAAGTGCTCCTCCCTCTCCCTCTTTCACTTGCTTCTGCCCTACTATGCGCCTCTCTTAATCGTTATCACTCTGCCGCCCCCGCCAAGGCCGATCGATCCATCTGTGAGTCTGTCGCCGCTAGGAAGAAGGCCAAAGACCTCTCTCTCGACCACGTAACCACTTTGTTCAATATTCATTCTATGATCCTTCTCATGGATTCTTATTTTTTCTTTGCAAGTTTGTGCCATGACAATTAAAACGATGATGTTTCTGAACTATTTGGTTATTGGGTTCACTTTTCTGGCGGCTGATTTTTTTGCAAATGATGAGGTTGGACTGGATAATTTTTCAAATTTGATTGTTATTTCTTAGGGAGCTTTTTGTTTTTTTTTTTTAATTTTGGAGGTCTTTTGAAATTGTGTTATGGATTGGTGTTTCAAATTGTGTTATGTCTTGTTTGTTTAATTTGCTCTTCAGTTAGATGTTTAAGCGTAATCACTGAACATAACAAGTTTGAATTCTGGAGAATTTTCGTGGTTCTATTTGAATTGGGTTGAGTTTCATTTGTTAATTATTGATTCAAACCAATATTGAGATGAATCTAAATAGCAGCGTCAGGGGAATGAAGAGAAAAGATGGAGAAGGATGAGCAGCACCGTGAGGGGAAGATGAATGATCTATTTGTTAGGGATTTTTTTTATGCTTAAAAAAATAAGGGCAAAATAGTAAAAAGAACGATTTTGAAAATAAATGAAACCTTAGGGACTATTTTATCAACAAAAAAAGGATTGTGACCAATTTGATTTTGTCTCCAAACCTTAGGGACGAAAAGAATAGTTATTCCTTTTATTTATGCGGACAATAATCGGCCCAAAGGAAGTTTATTGTCTGGCCGAATAATAATCATTGAACCTTATGCTTATTTTCTATTTAATTATGCAATTACTAATCGGCCCAAAGGAAAGTTGGTGTTTGACCAGTTGATAGAAAATACATGCGGTAATAAATAGGTGTAATTCTCAAATTTCTTATGTGAATAATGAGTCGATCCAAAGATAGGCTTATTATTTGACAGGATTTTATGGAGAATATTTGGCAAGCTGCACTAAAAGAATTTTGTGTTTGTAATTTATGCGGGTGCAGATCGACCCAAAAGAACTTCTGTATTTGGCCAAATTACATAAACACTTGTGGTAATAAACATGTGATAATTATTTGGTTCCGTGTAAATAGTGAGTCTGTCCAAATATAGACTTATTATTTGACAGAATTTATTAGCAATGTTTGATTACTGTACTAAGAATACCGCTTACAAGTTAATATTTCTGTCCAAAGACTAAATGTTAATGTTGTGCTAGGTGTTTATGATGGGCTCACACTATTGTATGAATTTTATTCATATATTATGAAACTTGTGTGAACATAGTTTGTGTTGAAGTTCTGTCTGTCAATGTCAGTCTATTTATCAATAAATAGAATTGATAATTCTGGAACTGAATATCGCAATTATCGTTCTTTGCTACAAGAATCTAAACTTTTCACCAAAGATAAAACAATCTCATCTCTTTATAGATAAAGTTTTAGAAGTGAGATTGTTCAAATTGCATAAGTCTTATGATCATAATGCATGAAATTCCAAAAGGTTGTTACTGCTGCGAAGAAGGAATTTCTTTAAAAATTACAAAAGCACTTTGTTAAAGGCTATAAAGTTGAAACACGTATGATATTTATCTAACTGGGTTTCAATGAGGCATTAAACAAAATATAAGGGAGTACATTCTGTAAATATCCTATCTTATTTCAAACTTAAATCCACTAAAGTTCCGATTATCTTATGACATGCTCATGCATTTAGTTTTAACTTTCCTTTTAGCAAAATTCAATCACTTTAGCATTAGTTATCAAGTTGCAACTGACAAAAGATAAATAATCTTTATTATGTGCAATAAGGGAAAACATTCAATAAGAAAAGGATAAAGAACTCATTTGGATAGGTATCTCATATGAACTTGCAAAATAATAAAGATTCATAAACTGCATATGGTATATCTCAAAAGGAACAATAAAGATAAATAAAGAATTTGACTGTCTCTTTCGCAAGTACCCAAAACACTAAGGAAGATTGTGTCAAATATCACATTTAGTGTATAAAGAACGACACATCTATAATTTATTTTGATTTGAAATTCAATTTGATTTCAATGTTATGACATACTTAGTGAATAGATTTTGGTCATTCTATTCCTGATTTGTCTGTAAAGAATTCTCTAAGTTATGTAAAGCCAAATGATGCTGAAAGATTCATCTTTCTGGGCATTGATAACTTAGTGAAAGATTGCTTGAGATAGTAGGTTTTCGTTATTATCATATATTGTTTGAATTTGCAAGAATATACAGGATATATATTTGTCTTATACATCATTCGTTTTTTTTTTCTATTATTACAACTTCGGATATTTTCATGTCAACTAGAAATATATATGACCACTCTATGTTATATGAAATAAACACCTTTTCTCTTTTATTTACAAGTTCAAACATATACACCTTTTGGTAAAAATTTCTTTCTTTAGAACTAACTTAGGGTATCTTTAATTAGTAGCTTTTGTTGATGAGATCTTAGTTCTGTCTCACTTAAATGAAGTATGATTACTCATACTTTGTTACCAGAATTATTCTGGGAAGGAGCATTGAAAATTGTAGTTTATATTCTTGCTAAAGTTTCAAATTTTGTATAGTCTTACACCACTTCAGGTATAGTTACTCTTTTAGGATCCCACAATTCAAATACTTTTGGAGATAGAAAGTTGAATAGTTCTTTGAGGATATTGAGTTTGGGAGAAGATGGTCAATATGTTATTGTAAAGATAAACTCAATTCCTTAAGAACAAATGTTAGAGTATTATGTACTAGTATCATAAGTAAAGGACTTAAGTCCATTAAAGATAACAACAAGCCCATCTCATTACCCAAAGGTAATGTGGATATAAATCATACCTTGTTGTAAAGGACTCATCTCAAAAGTAAGGTGCTAGAGTACAAAGAGACTTTCTTTTCAGTTTCTTGGAAAGACTCATTTAAAATCATAATGGCATTTATGGTATATTTTGATCTTGAGTTACAGTAAAAGTGGATACATATAAGGAATTGTTTCTCAATAGCAATGTTGAGACAATCGACATTTTGCGTCATAAAATTGTATTGCAAGATACAATAAGGATATGGACTCAAATTAAAGAATTCTGTCAACAAACATTCTAGTATCAATGTTTCACCAAATTATTATCTCATACGGTCTTTTGAGATAAATATGTTTGATGACTATATGCTAATTCAGTGGGAGTAATATATCATACAGTCTTTTGAGATAATTATAGTTGATGACTATATGTCAGTTAAGTGGGAATAAGTATATTTCGTTTTCCTTGTGTGTCTGTAGCATATCTCTGATCTTTTGTATCATGAATTTGTGTATATTGAGATTATTCTTGAAGTACTTTTGGATTATAATAAAAGAGTTACATCGTAAGACCTTTAAAGAGCTTGACATGCAAACTTACAAATAAGGTTATGTACCATTAATTTCTAAAGGAGATCAGTATAGTTTCATTAGGTGCCTTAAAGAAGTTATCAAGTTCAAAGTGCATAAAGTTTTCTATGCTTTAGCTGTAGCCTAGTGAATACTAAGTTCGTACAATTACAGTTATTGTGTACACTATTGGTATTTTTGGCAGATATTAGAACAAGTTAAGAATGGATCATTTTATATGTTCACATATATGACGTCAGAAAATAAAGTTAGAGATCATTGGGTACTCATACTCTGACTTTGTTGGATGTCAAGACAATTTTCATCCATTGCATGTATACTCAAATGCTTAATGGAGGAGTTCTTTTGAAACATATTGAGAAAACACTTATTAGTTATTACTCCTTCCACTGAAAGCATTTTAACATAAATCGTCTTTAGAAGACATCCAAATGAGGTGAGTATAAACACTTATCACAAATTACGGATATAAATTTGAAAGACCACTTGAGTTATTTTGTGATAATGTGTTAGTAGTTTAATATTTTCAAATTTATTGAACAAAAGCTTTCAGAGTGTTTAAGTGTCTGTTGAGTATGTTGGCACAAACTCCATTTAAATGCATGCATATTTGTTCCGTAAGAAAGAAATGCCCAAGGTCTTTGATGTGTATTAATCATATGGGTGATATGTTATTTCAGTGGGAGTGTGCATTTGGATGCTCATATGGTTTAGACAAACTTACGAATATAGATATTTCTGCAGAAATAAAGTATTCAATTTTGTTTTCACTCTGACTTGTTTTAATCTCATAAAGTTTAATAAAGCTGGACCAGTTGGAAACAGATATGCATAAGATCGTTTTGCATGTAATTTCCAAATTTTCTCCTCCAAACTTGATCTATGTCATTGAGTAAATTATTATGGTGATTATTATTGTGTTTTAGTTGCGACTCTAATGTGGTAAAAGCTGCGGTAGTTCCATGACTAATTTATGAGATGGAGTAGATTGCTAAAGTAATCAAGGAAAATAGCGCTCAATATGTGCATATAAAGTTTTATAAGATATGATTATTTCAGGATAATATATATGTATAGCCAAGTGGGAGATTGTTAGAAAATTTTATTTTCTTAATCTATTTTGTGGTCTATATACATATATATAATTAAGTATAATCATATTAGCTATTTTATATTTTAACTTATATAAAGTGGTCTCATTATTGGTTTAAATAATAAAAGGAATAAGTCAAAATTACTTATCGATTTGGGCCTAATGAGAATAAAACCAATACTATCTATTTTATTGGGCTTTCAGGGTTTAATGGGTGCTAATAGCCCAATATAAATAGAGCTCCAGGGTTTTTGTCCCCAAGACACCTAAGCCGCCACTTGCAATCCTTCCCCATTAGAGAGTTGCTATTCAGCCCTATGAAGGATACAGAAGGCTTTGGTTGAAGAAGACCAAACAACCACAATTAGGGTTAGGAATAACAAATCAAGATCAAGAATCATGCCTATCAATTCAGGTACGCTTCCGCAGTCAAGTATCTATTTTCTTAATGATTTAACATGGATGGTCTTAGGGTTTAGGAATCCAAGAATTCTAACACTATGGTCACCCCGGGTATTTCACACGGCTGAAAACCGTGATGTAAAACCTGAAACGATGACTATAGATCTATTGTCACGGTTTTCAAACGCGACAATAGACCAATTTTCTTGTAGTGCATGCCCTCATACTCCCTGATAGTAGCCCCGAGACTGGTCTGAAAAAGCGGAGTTTCATTGCAGATAGTTCCAAACTAATGTCAATGGAACCGTGCCAAATTTAGTTAAAAATGTGTCACAGAGATGCAACCAAGTTTGAAAACACCGAGTACTGGACTCGGGTCGTTCTTCCTAGGAAGCAAAAACAGAGGTTTGTTTTCGATGGAGAAAATATCGGGGTTGGTTTCAGTTGTTTGTTTGAGAGCAGAGCGTAAGAAAGAAGATTAAAAACAGCAGTGAATTAAAGAGTGCCCGACCATGGGTTGAAATACTGTGCATCCCTATAATCACTACCAATCCCAGATTGGATGGACTGTCACTTAAAGGAAACTAACCACCATAAGGTGGTAGAGTTAACCCCTATCCGAATGTCCTAGGCATACACAACAGTGGGGGACCTAGGTCTTACAATAGAACTCGAGTAAATCCCGCATCATAGGGAAGAACTCACCAGTAGTGCAACTTGCACCGAATTGAGTCTGTATCATTAAGATCCCCATGCTGTTGGCAGGGGCGTAGTGTTAACGACATCGAAATTAACTCCGTTCTTCCCATCCATTGCCCTTAGGGATCGGCAGCTAAGGTCATCCGCACATTTCACCCCATAGCCGAGTCACTATGGTCACTACTCGCTATGGACGGAAATCATAGTTGCAGAAATTAAATAGGCAGTATAACGGCAAGACATAATGACAAAATAGTAGAAAATAAAAGGACAAAGTAATGGCAGTATGATTAAATAATTCGGAATTAAAATCGGCAGAGTAACAGTATATAAAATAGATAATAAAAATAGTAAAATGTTTGGCTAGTGAAATGGATAAAAACTAATTGAACCCTAAACTAAACTAAACTAGAGAAATGTCTTTGGGCTCTCTTTGGAATGGTGAAGGCTTCCTCTATTTATAGGCACAAATTTGGCCACTGGTGCATACGCATAGGACCTTTAGGTGCGTACACATATAGTCCAAGTCTAGCTTGGACATGACGCCCAAGTCATGGCAATGCGTAAGCATAAGCCCCTTTGGTACATACGCATAGGAGCTGGATTTGGCCTCCAAGCTTTTCTTCGCGATCTTCTCATTCCTCGCGTTCTCTTTAGCCACTTCCACTCCGAACTTTGCCTGTTAAAGCCTGAAACACTTGAACGCACACATCAAGACATCGTGCAGAATGGAAAACGGTTTAAAACACAGTAAAATTTGACTAAAATAGCAGATAATTACATTTACAACCCTAAGCAACGATTAAACGCAAACATGCCTATTCTGCTAGCGTTTAAGTGATAAGAGGTTGATAATTAGTCAATTTATGACATGAAATAATCCATCGAAATGGGGTTTATCAACCTCCCCACACTTAAACATTGGCATGTCCTCATGCCCAATTAAATCAAATATAGAGGAAATTATACCAAGGCTATGACGAGAATAAATCTGCGGAAATAGAAGGAAATCAAAACTGTGCAAAGGAATGGGCAAAGAGCATTACAGCAAATGCTAACCCCACAAAACAATTAAGCTCATAGAAAGGTAATTGATTTACATAGCATAAAAGATCACAGACCACAGAATCGAGGAGCAAGAACCTTACCCGGTTGTGTTTTCGCTTAATCACTCTAGTGTATCGGGTCAAAAAGGGCTCTCGGTTCCTATCCAATTCTTGCTTTTCTTGACTTGCCCTTCATCTCATCAATCAATATTGTTGTATATACCTGTGTAATTATCAAAAGGTCTTTCGAGGGTTGTAACGGGGCTAAGGTGAGGGTTCGGAAGTATTATTTGGTAAGGTGAGCTAAACTTGAATGCTTTGATTAATCTAAGATGCACTACCCATATATTTTTCACTCTTTTCCCCAAACCCATAATGCTACATGATATACATTCTTCTTTCAGCAGATGCACTTATTTCTACTTTCTATAGCTTTTCTACTTGGAATGACAAGGTTCTCTTCTGAAATCATTCTTCTTGTATTTTCTTTTCCTTGTCATCCTTATTTTTCTTTCTTTTATTTTTGTGCAAGTGCCCTATTTTGTTTCCATGCAAACATGTGCTCCCAAATACGTTTGGTATTTCTTTCTGAAGTTCTCCCCTCTTTATCCGCTCAAGAAATTTTCTTCTTGATCCCTTCTTTTCTTCTTTCAAAAAGAAAACAACCACAAAATCCTAGATTAATCAGAGATCAAGTAGAGTGGAGTCATGGTTTTTTACTTTTGAGACTTGTAATGTGCTTAATTCAGAACAAAAGGGTTTCAAGGCTCCAAATTGGGTGCAAGGGATAACTGCAAAGGGTAAGGCTTATTTGGCTTGTGGGCTAAACACAAAGAAGACCTTAATCATATGAATACACAAAGTACATGCAACAATAGACATAGAGAATTAGGCAAGTCAAAAATCACAGTCATAGGAGAGGAATTAACATACATGAAAGGAAATAAGTGGTTCAAAGAACCATGCTGCTAGGCTCAAAAGCTCTCTAGGTTTGTGTATTCTTTCCTTTCATCTATGATTGGATACTTTTTATGAAGTGTAAAAATCAATTTCAGAAAGAATTTTCAAAAATTTTAAATGGGTGGGGTCCCCAAAAAGAAACACATGTCCGAAAATCCTACTAATTGGAATTTCAATTCATAGGAAAAGAGGGAATTGGATGCACACCATCAACTAACAAGTAGCAAATAACTAACTAAGAAAGCAACAAAATCTAAAATAGACCCAAATTGTTGTCTCCAGGATTAGCCCTCCCCATACTTGAAAGTTGCATTGTCCTCTGTGCCAAGTGCTAGTTGGGAAGCAGACTAAGCCCCAACTTGATCATCATCAGCAGCTCTATCCTCACCGCTATCCGAAATGCGGAAAAAACCAACAAACAAACCAAACAGACTATGAGATTATAGGATTGATGATCATAGAGAAATAACCAAGCATGTGACACTAACAAGGTTCAGACAATTCAAGAGAGACAATTAATATAACAATGTTAGTTAAACCAACGAATTGCATCTAGCTTGGTGTTTCTTTAATCATGGTGCAATGAAATCAACAATAACATATCATACATGGTAATCAAGCATGCATATCAATGAATATTGAGCAATAAAATCAAGCACCACTTAGCACATTGTTAGATAAATATTACTAAGCACAAGCATAGATCATGAATCATCTTCATGCATACTAACAATGTATTAAGCTTTCAATGGTCAATTTAACTCGGTTTTGATCCCAATTTAAGTTCAAAAACATACCCATAATGAGATAAATCCACTTAGGTAAAGATTGGATCACAAACAAAATTAAATATCCATTGAGGATTTTTATCGAACACTTGGCATGCAGTTTTTTTTAAAAAAACATGGTTTTAATGAATAACCATGTGTTCTAGTCCCAATCTCATGCGAAAAAGCTCAACAACAATTAATTACTCAACAATGATCAACAAATATCACAACAAGGGTCATCTAATCCTAATCCTAAACAAATCCTAATTCTAAACAATAAAAAGAGTAGGGACTGGAAGATATTACCATGGTGGGGTGTCTCCCACCTAGCACTTTTGTTTATTCTCCTTCAAGTTGGACATTGTTGCTTGCTTATCATGGTGGCTTGTGCTTGAACTCATCCTTAAATCCCCGCCAATGCTTGAACTTTGTAGGCCCTAGGGGATCCCAATTTATATTCAATAACCCTCTAAAAGCTCCAATGCAAGCAATGACTCCCCAAAAGTGTCAATTCATGAAGTTTTTTCCAGGATCCCAAACTCTATTTTTTCCACCCATTGTTTTGTGAATTTACAAGCTTCTCTTGAAATTGCCAAGGTCCCAAATGCTTCCTCATGCTCAATGCTCTAATCTTGGCTTGGTTGTTGTGAAGATGTCCACTATAGGCTTTGAATTCTGATTCCCACAAGTAATGAACCTTGATTCATCCAACACCAAGGAATCCATTCCCTTTGTGTTCAACAACCCGCAAAGAGCTCTAAGCTGTTCATTTGTCTCCAACAAACCTTAGTGTTGTGGGCCAATGAAATTCAAGTCAGAGAGATTTACCCACTCGAAGTGTGATTTGGATGGTAACTCGGGAGGGGTTGCTTCAGATGAAGCAGAATAAACAATCTCCATCCCCTTTGGCTCTTTATCTTCGTTTTTCACCTCTTGATCAACATCTTCCGCCTCTTGATCTTCATTTTCCTCTTCAACCTTTTCTAAGCATTCATTCACCTCTTCATGATTGAGACTTTCAACATCTTCTTCAAGTAGCAGTGCGTCCTGCCTTCCTTCTTGGTTGGTGCATAGAAACAAAGTACCAATGCATCTCCTTGGATTTGATAGTGGTTGAGAGAGGAGGTCTCCAGAGTTTAAAGGTTCGGAGGCGATTGAGGAGTTGTTGAAGTTACTATTTGCAGATTGGATAACAAAATGAATCACACTCAGTTGTAAGGTGGTTACTTGATCGTCGATTTGTTTTGTGCTTCCATAAGCTCTTTTCTTTCCTTGCATAACAGCTGAAGAGCTTCTTCGATGCCATTTTGAGAAGGTGGGTATGGTGGTAGAGGATCTTCATATCCATAATATGCATCACCGTATCCATTGGATTGGTATGCGTCGTATCGAGGAGTATGGTGTTGGTAGGGTAGAGGATTCCATGGAGTGTATCCTTGATCGTACAAGAAGACTTTGTCCATCACATGCTTACTGAAGCCTTGGTGAACATTGATGATCGTGACATTCCTATTTCACTCAGAAAATGTCCAGCACAAATAGAGCAACAAAGAAAACAACTACTCTAAAAATTAAACAAATAAACTATTTACAAAATTGAAATATTCATAGACAACCGAAAACAAATGCACATTTTTAACTTCACCGGTCCGGAAAAGCGGAGTTTCGTTGTAGATAACTCCAAACTAATGTCAAGGGAACCGTGCCAAATTTAGTTAAAAAGGTGTCACAGAGATGCAATCAAGTTTGAAAATACTGAGTACTGGACTCGGGTCGTTCTCCCTAGGAAGCAGACACAAAGGTTTGTTTTCGGTTGAGAAAATATCGGGGTTGGTTGCAGTTGTTTGTTTGAGAGCAGAGCGCAAGAAAGCAGAATAAAAACAACAGTGAATTAAAGAGTCCCCGGCCATGGGTTGAAATATTGTGCATCCCTATAATCACTACCGATCCCAGATTGGATGGACTGTCACTTAAAGGAAACTAACCACCACAGGGTGGCAGAGTTAACCCCTATCCGAATGTCCTAGGCATACACAACAGCGGGGGACCTAGGTCTTACAACAGAACTCGAGTAAATCCCGTATCACCAGGAAGAACTCACCAGTAGTGCAACTTGCAACGAATTGAGTCTATATCATTAAGGTCCCCATGCTGTTGGCAAGGGCGTAGCATTAACGGCATCGAAATTAACTCTGTTCTTCCCATCCGTTGCCCTTAGGGATCGGTAGCTAAGGTCATCTGCACATTTCACCCAATAGCCGAGTCACTATGGTCACTACTCGCTATGGACGGAAACCATAGTTGTGGAAATTGATGCGTATGCATCTTTGGTTGTTTTTAATCTCAATTTCTCTTCATAATCATGTTATTCTTTGTGAATTATGCTTATTAATTGATCAATCAAACAAACTTGATGTTCTTTGAGTTGTGTTTGTGTTTTATAGAAATTCACCAAGAGTTTTAGGTAATTGAAGACCATTTGAAGAGAGATTGAAGCAAAGAAGATCAAGAAAAGTCCAAGAGCACCACGTTATACGCCACTAAGCCACGTATAACGTGGCAAATTGAAGGAATTGGGCAGAGAGCACATGTTATACGTGGTGAAGCTACGTATAACATGGGAAATTTAGAGAAATCACAGAGAGCCCACGTTATACGTGAGCTCCCCCACGTACAACGTGGGCAACTTGGCTTCAACGTATGAGTTTGACAGAGGCTCCATGTTATACATGGGAGCTACACGTATAACGTGGAGGTCATTCTCTGTTTCATCATATTTTCCAATTCCAATTCAAATCCAAGATCTTTTGGGCATCAATTCAATTCATTAATCAAGGGCATAATTGGAAGAATCAAGAGGAGACTAATTGAAGACTAATTGAAGATTGAGATAAGATTTATTTGTTGATAAAATAAAAGATATGTTTTAGATATGATAAGATTTTATTAGATTTGATTTATAAATAGATTTTTTAGGATTTAGCTAGCTATTTAAGGAGAAAACTAACCACTAGGGTTAGCACCTTAGCATCTCAGTATCTCAGACCTCTTACCTCAGATTTTTATTGTTAATTTTTATTATGCAAGGCTAAACTACTCCATTGTTAAGGGTGAGGAGCTCTGTTCACCCAATAATGAGGTAGTCACTATGTACGTTCATTTATTAATTCGTTGAGGTATTTCCAATTATCTTCTATGCATGATTCGAATTCCCATGCTTCATCTTAATAGTCTAGAATCACTGAGAGGTGTTCTTAACTTGTCTAGGGCTAGATTAATAAGATCGAGAGATCTATTAGTTTATGCTAGCTGGAAATTGAATCACATAACCAATTAGGT
>JASCZI010061161.1:0-28374 GCA_036250425.1 Stylosanthes scabra
AAGTTATCATCACTTTGGTGCACAAAGGTCAAGTTTGACAGCATGCACTAAGCTTTAAAACAGCTAACAAGTTATAAAACTTTTACAGCTATAGTTTTCGTAAAACTTTTTCTTTAAAAAACATTTTCTTGTGTGTGTGAGAGAGAGATAATAAACTTTGGTTCTTGACAAGAATTTTTACCTAAGTCCTAGACTCTAAAAGGTCTTCAATCTTGCGGACTTCGTTTTCTCGTCGTTGTTGTTGTTTGCTTTCAAGTGAATCCTCAAACTTTTGGTGGTTGTTTATCAACTCCACAATGGTTGTCATTCATCAAAACCTAATCATAAAAACCTTGCATGCATATTGTAACATGGTTTACAGTACCTAGACGAGATGTTGAAGGAGAACATTCTCTATGCCCCTAGCCACGGCGACAAGTATAAGTTAGAGATTCTCGGTGTGAATGAGATGATCTGCTTCCTCAATCACAGGGATGGTAACATCCCAGACTGGCTCTGGATATATGATTGCCTTTTTACTAAGGTAGGGGTTTGTATACCTCACAGCTGTACCACAATTCTTTGGCTTTTATTCGCTCATTTGAGCTAGTTTGCCAAGATCTAGGGGTGCCAGTGTCCTGGAGATTGTTCTTTTTCTTTATCAAGCTTACCACCCCTAAGAACGTGAACATGATTGAATCTAGTAGGGGGTTTCTGTGTTTCCGAGCTCACGGGAAGATGAAGATCTTTGACCTCTTTGAAGAGTCTTTCCACAGCTTCAAAGAGATGTATTTTAAGATCTCTGGAGCCCCCAGGCCCAACCTTTCTTCTGCACCTCGGAGAAGAAATTGAGGTTTAACCTTTATTGACGCATGGGCTATCGTTCGCCGCGGCTTGGGTCAGCGTGCTTTCCGAGGAAGAGAGGAAATTGGCTTCTCTCCATCAGATAGTTTGGGGTAAAAAGCACTTGACCATCAAGAACCAAATGTGTGATGATGAGATTGCCAAGAGCTTTGTTTATATTTTGCTTTTACTTCTTTATCTTTTACCGCTTTTATCGCTTTCCAATTTACTGTGTTTTTGAGTTATCGATGTCGAACATCCTGTTTTTGTCTTTGTTTTAATTGATATTGCTGGAGGGTTGTCTACCTTGGTAGCGCTGAGGCGTCGATTGATCGCCAAGCAGTAAAGTGGGGGAGACAAGGATGCTAGTTCCTCGGCAACCGTGGACCTTACTGAAGAGACCCTCATAACTCGGGAGGAAGGGGAGCCTGAGAAGTCGGAAGGTCAGGTACCTTCCAAGAAAAGGAGAAGGGTTCGAAAGGAAGCAACCGAGGAGTCTAGTACCTTAGTTAATCTTTTGGAGAAGGGTTTCGACCCTGTTTCCTTTGTAGACAAGTATCTCATGACCTCAGAAACTGAGGAGACCCTTTGGGACTTAGAAGCTGATGATAGCATTGTGCGTGTTCAACGCATGTTGCTTCGGGCTACGATTTACTACTGAAATGTTCAAAGGGAGAATGATGGGATTCCTACCCTTCGGTCTTTGCTGTCTGAAAAGGAGAAAAACATCAAGTTCCTTAGCTCCCGAGTTATTGAGTTAGAAGCAAAAATGAAGTCTCGAGATGCTAGGATCCTTAGGTGGGAATGGGAGGAAAAAAATCTCAATGAGAAAGCCAAGAAGCTGGAAGATGAAAAACGAGCTGCTGATAAGCGGGTTTACGAGCTTGTAACCTCTTAGAAAAGGGTAACCGCATTTGAGGCTTCCTTGAATAAAGCCTGCGAAGACTTAGCTGCCATGGAAAGGATGAAGGAGGAAGTCGAGGAGTCTGCCCTGACTAGGGTATCTAATATTGAGAACAATATGCTTGAGCAAGTGAGATTGTTGGCTCCGGATGTGGATTTCTCTAAGGTTTCAGCATACAACAAGGTAGTGGATGGCTAGATTGTGGAAATTCCTGTTGATGATTTACCTGAGGTTCCTTATACCGAGGTTCTGAAGTAGTGGGTTGCAGCCTTTGCTTCAACCTTTATTAGGTTGTATTTAGTCGTCTTATTTCAGACATTATGCACTTTGTTTTTATTCCAAACATTAGTACCTATGTACCTTGATTTATAAGTTATTGACTTCACCTTCTGCACTTATGCCTTTGGGTAGGCAAGTAGCTTTAGACAGTAGTAGATTCCCACAAAGGCATAAATGCAAAAGGCAAAGTCAATAACTTACAAACCAAGGTACATTGGTACTAACGTTTGGAATAAAAACAAAGTGCATAAAGTCTGAGGTAAAAAGACTAAGTACAAACTAATAAAGGCTGAAACAAATCCTATAACCCACTACTTCGGAACCTCGAGAGTACGAACCTCAGGTAGCTTGTCAATAGGAACCTCCACAATTTGGCCATCCACCACCTTGTTGTATGCTGAAACCTTAGAGAAACCTGCCTTGTTCTAGCACATTCTTCTCGATATCAAACACCCTAGTGAAGGCAGACTCCTCGACTTTCTCCTTCATCCTTTCCATGGCAGCCAAGTTTTCGCCTGCTTTCTTCAAGGAAGCCTCAAGCTTGGTTACCCTTTTTTAGAGGCTACAAACTCGGAAACCCACTTCTCACCTGCTCGTTTCTCCTCTTCTAGCTTCGTGGTCCTCTCATTGAGAGTTTTCTCCACCCCCTCTAACATGAGGATCTCAGCACCTCTTTCTTCTTCTTCTAACTTAGTAACCCAGGAGTTAAGGGACTTGATGTTTTTCTCCTTTTCTGACAGAAAAGTCCGAAGGGTAGGAATCCCAACGTTCTCTCTTTGAACATGTTGGCAGTAAATCCTTCCCCGAAGCAACATGCATTGAACATGTACAGGGCTGTTATTAGCTTCTAGGTCCCCAAGGGCCTTGTCAGTTTCTCAAGTCATGAGATACTTGTCTACAAAGGGGACAAGGGCGAAACCCTTCTCCAAAAGATTCACTGAGGTATTGGACTCCTCAGCTGCTTCCTTCTGAACCTTTCTCTTCTTCTTAGCAAGGGAAGGTTCGAGAGTGGGCTCGGTGGAGGGTACCCGCGCTTCTGATTTCTCAGGTTCTTCATCCTCTCGAGTTACTGGGGTCCCTTCTGTGAGATCCACGGTTGTCAAGGAACTAGCATCCTTGTCTCCCTCACTCTGCTGCTTGGCGATCAATCGATGCCTCAGCGCCACTAAGGTAGATAACCCTCCAACCATGTCAACTGAAACAAAGGCAAAAATAGGAGGTTAAACACCTATAACTCAGGAACACAGTAACTCAAACAATGAAAGTAATAAAAGATAAAGCAGTAAGCAAAAATAAACAAAGTTCTTAGACCTACCATTTGCTTTGCAATCTCTTCATCACACATGACGTTCTTGATGTTCAAGTGCTTTTTACCCCAAACTGCCTAAAGGAGAGAAATCACTTTCCTCTCATCCTCCGAAAGCTTTTCGGCGTCAGGCCACGGTGAGCGATAATGCATGCATAAAGGTCGAACCTGGGTTTCTTCTCCAAAGTAAGGAAGAAAGGTTGGGTTTTTAGGGTTCCAAAGATCTTGAAGTACATCTCTTTGAACCTGTGGAAGGACTCTTCCAAAATGTCAAAGATTTTCATTTTCCCATGTACTTGGGAAGAAAGGAATCCGCTACCCGAGTCACCCATGTCCGCGTTCTTAGGGGCAATAAGCTTAAAAAAGAAAAAGAACAACCTCCAGGACGCCAGCAACCCCATAGCTTAACAAACTAGCTCAAACGTAGGATCTTTTGTAGTTGTGACGGAGCTATTGCACTCTGGTGTAGGATCTTTTGTTGAAACGAGGTAAGGGGAATACGAATCCCCACCTTAGTAAAGAGGCAATCGTATATGCAGAGCCAGTCTGGGACGTCATCAGCCCTGTGATTGAGGAAGCAGATCCTCTCATTCACATAAGAGACTGCTAACTTATATTTGTTGCTGTGGTTAGGGTAAAAAATTATGTTTTCTTACAACATCTCGTCTAGGTACTCCTTGTCACTTTGGACCAGGTACCCATTATCTCGATAGCCACCCAGCCATACAACTCAGTACCACAAGGCTGAGTCCAACCCCATGAAGGTATAATTGCCAATAAAAACCCAAAATTAGCACGACATCAACGCCAGTGGCACACCAATAAGCACCAACGACAGCCAGTGCCGGAGAAAGGTGCGACAGCGTAGGGCGAAACAACAACGACGGACGATTGACGGGCGTGGTTCATCATTCTATGTCACCGAAAATGATAAACGTCTCATCTTTGTCTTCAAATCCCCAAAAAACCAAAAGCAAATACTGTAACCCTACACCGTGCCACCAACCATACCACCGTCTTTGGGAATCGCGCTAACAGCATCACCACTATTGGGAGGGAACGACGTGCTATGGGCAACGCACGACAGTGATGGGCGGTATCACAACAAGGCATGGACACGCCGTTAACAGCACTAAAAAAAAGGAAGAGAAAGTAGTAAGACACAAATCACAAAACCAGCAAGCAGTTCCTAATTCCTAAAGCACGGACACTACAACAAAATCACCCATTCAAGTATGCTTGAAAACTGACTCCAAAAGTCTGAAAAAATGGTGCCTTAGGCTAAGGAGTCGCTTATTTGGTGTACCCTATTCATACCGACTCCTATTCTCAAAGGAGTCGCTTTTTGCACCAAAGGGAGTGCTTTTTGATATTAGCATAGGAGGTTCTTATGAAGCGATGCTCTAGAGGACCAAAGGCACCGCTTTTTGTCAAACTTTCTAGCCAACATTGAAAATAATAGGAAGCGCTTTTCTATGAAAATGCATCACTTCTGAAGCGCTACCCTAACCCTATACCTATAGCTTCTCTTTTTAAGCGGTGCCTAAAGTTTTGAATTTTTTTTTTAAAAATGTTATATATATATATATATACACACGATGATGATGATGAAATAAAAGTGTTGAGATGTTTTGTAATGTAAGTAGGCATATATCTCATACGAACATAAACAAAATCAAGGTTGTCAACTACTTCGTCACAAAATATTGTATCTATCCCAAAATGAAAATAAAAATCTATTCAACACCTTACTTTATCAGCAACTTTAATCTTCATGAATATCCCTAACAATATCCTGCATAATTGTATGAAATAATAATTAGTAAAATAAGATTTTTATGTCCTATTAGGATTACACTTACAGCAAAGCTTACACTTAATTGAGATTTTCTATGATTGTTCATAGAATACAAGCTTGTAATTTGGGAAATCAGTATCAACAAGTTCCCAATCATTTTCTGCACTCACAATCCTCCAATCATATCTGTCACTTACTCACTCCCTCTCACTCAAACCCTTTATACAACCTGTTATAATTCATAAGCTTCCAACTCATGCTGAATTAGTTTATGAAGCTTAACTAACAATACCACAGTCTCAAATTCCAATTCACAATCCAACTCCAAAGCACCCTGACAAGAATCTAAAGATCAAATTTATGGAATTACTCAAGATTTGATAAACCACCTCAAGCCTTCCCCGGACATCTTTAAGAATTTCCCTCTCCAAGGTTAAACTTTTTTTTCCTATTTTTTTAGAATAATTAGTAAAATCTGCAAGAGTACCCAAAACACATCCATCAAAACAACTTGTATTAACAATACAATGAGTTCTCACATTATTTGGATGCAACTCATCTTTTGTAAACAATAGAAATCGAAAACCAAATGAGAGAGTCTAAGAGCATAATTGTTAAGAGCTTACCATACCCATGTTTGGAACATGAGTTGAACCATGAGCATTGTTTGCATTAATCGGAGAGTGTTGCGCATCATGTAACAAAGCTTCAACTTCTTCTGGCCTCATTCCTGGTTCAGATCTAAGAAGTAGTAATTTGACCATTTTCTGCAATCCCTGCATCTCTTTTGCTTGTTGCTGCTGTTGGGTCCGCATGTTTCCAAGTTGGCTCTGCAAAGCTGAGACTTTCTCTTCGTGCTGTTATTTGATAGCAGCAACTTCAGCATGCCTTCTTAAGTTAGATTGTGTAATAGATCTTTCGTAGCACCTAACCCGTCCCGGTTGTTCTTTCCCAAATAAGGACTGGAAAGCTTCCTCTTCTGTTTCACCAGAAGCTTGCCGGCTGTGGAAGTCTTCCTGATCATAATAAATGTGTAAGTAGAGTTAAATACCCACTCCCTAAATACATAATCCAATTAAAAAGGAATTCAGCCGTACAATGACATGTTGAGTTGCCTCATCAAGTTCTTTTCTTACAGGGACATTGGATTAGCCCTGAGTCCGGTTATCCCTCAGAGTACGCAAAGTCCAAAAAACTAATAACCCCATCGATATACTCTTCGCTATACCTCGGTAAATCCATCCAATCCTTCGGCTTATCACAAAACCTAATCGATAGTTTAAACGAGTTTTCTATCAAAGGTAACGAGTGAAGATCGCACGAATATAGGGGGAGGGTGTTGCCAAGTAATGAAAAAACTTTAATAGCATTCTAGTTAGGACTAATTATCTAAATATTCTACTAAGAATTCATTTATGTAAAACAAATAAAGGCAAAAAAACATTTCATCGTGCACAACTATTCAAAGTAATATTGCAACTTCCTAAATAGCAAATTGACCAACGTGAAGCAACATACACATCAATTAATAGCATAATCATAGAGTGAGCACATAATGGAAGGCGCTTATGGTACCTTGTCATGGCACAATCAGCTTGTATACTTGACAAAATCTACTTTGGAACTTCAACCAAAGTGATTGTAATCATAGTATGCCCACTTCTCAAGAGCTTAAATTCTGTACGAATGAAAAGTATAAAAGTAAGGAAAAAAGAAGGCCAAAAAGCAAGGAAAATAAAGGGGAAGTTTCTGATTTCTGAGGTTTCATATACTCACTTGAAGTTTAGAAAACATTGAAACTAACAAACAACAATAGTAACTGAAATGAAAGAGAACGCAAGAATTTGACAACAAGAAGAAGAAGAGAAAGAAATAAGTATGAAAGGCCCTTCTCATGGACAACAACACCTGCCAATGAACATTATTAATTAAAACATGGCCTTTTTTGTGTTGTTTTTGCAGTTCTGCTAAATACTATTAATTTGATTGGCTATATGAACAAAGCAAGAAAGAAATATTATTCTCATGGACAACACTCAGAGCAGTGTTTATCCAAAGTAAAGCTATTTTCTTCACCAACTACGGGCTTCTCAACATTTACCCAATCATCAAAAAATGCAGAATTTTGTGTAATATCACATCAATAATGGTGATGGTGTATGTGTAGTCAATTATTATGAGCAGAGTAATCAGTCCCAACTAATGTGACTTCATCTCATAATATAATGCTCTGTGCATGTATTATTATTATAACAATGAATCGGATCAGGGGGACAATGAAACATATTAAATATGACATGGACTTTCAAACCTATGTTCTTTTTTTTTTTCAAAGATACAATGGCTATATTCTCATATGACTTGAAGTGATTAAAGATTGACATTGGTACCTGACTCCCCTGAACAATTCTGAACCAATGACCAAGAACACTCTTTAGAGGACTTACCAAATACACATCACTTTATTAATTCTAACTAAAATCAATTCAACAAAAGCAAAACCAAACATTCAAATTATTTCTGCATTTAAAAGTATAATAATATTGGAAATTTTTATGGATTCATCACATTGGAAATACAAAAGGTTTATCTTTACAGTAATTTTTTGTAAAGCATTTCCTTCTATAGTGCTCTTAAAATGTGCTTGAGCAAGATAGCAAAACCCATAAATAAAAAAAAAAGGGTCATCTTACCCCAATTCTATGAGCTCCTATTGACAAAGGACACGCTAATGATGGACCTATTTATGCAGAGAATGAGAGGGACATATTTATGCAAAAAGTGAGAATACCAATTATTCTTTAAGTTTTTAAATAAGAACAGAACCAGTAATCTACATGACCATGAACCCCATAAGACAAAAATAAGAGGGATCTATTTATGCAGAAATTACCACATTATCAGAGATTATAAAAATAAAAAAGCAAAATAAACATCATCTAGAAACAAACCAATGCTTATTAGAAATGGCACAAACTGCAATCAACAGAAAACTAATATTCATTATAAAAAAAACATATCATTGCAAAAAACAAATTGCTTCTACCCAACCCTCCAGCTGCTTCTACAACCCTTTTGCTTCAACTCCTTAGCCAAGTCATTAAATCCATCAACCTCCCGAAAGTGATAAATATGCAATCATAAGTTGATATTATTTCTAAATCTATATCAAGTGCAAGCATGCAGCAAAAACAAAGAAAAGACCAAGAGGCACAATAGCAAATTTTCACTCAATCACTTCCTGTCTCAAAATGTAAAGATTAGAATAAAAAGAAAAGATTTCTAACAATCAATTTGATGAGTGAAACATAACATTTCTGGAAAAAAAATACAATCAGAATGGGTATCTGAAAGAATCAAAGGGCCTTATTTCTTTTTGCAGAGTTTTGTGGTGGCGTTGGAATATGCTCCTAAATTTGGTGGATTTGTTAGCTGTGAGTTGTACAGAGTGAAGTGTGAAGTGTGAACTGTCAAGAAGTGATAACTAAAATCAGCAACAAAGACAACACTTCTGTCATCAACTAAAATCATAAAACCAAATATCTAGGAAGAAACTTTAGCCATTAAAAATTTCTTAGGGAAACACTTAAGAATTAAGTAGTAGAAGAGAACAAAGAGGGTCTGAAATTCCAAAGTTATGATAATAGTAATTATGTAACACACATTTAATTCAAACTTAATCAAGGATAACAAAAACAAGTTAAACGAAATTATTCCTAACTAAGTTCACTTTATTTACCATAAACAAGATTCATATAATTATATGAGATAATACTTTTTCTCAACTAGAAGCTTCAGCAGCAGTCATTCTTTCCTACATTAGAATAATTGAAGGAAAAAAATAGAAGTAAAAATAACCTTTTCAAAAGAACAGAAGTACATTTGAGAAACTAGACATAGAAGCAAAGTATCTCCAATTATCTAAAGGCAAAATAGGTTTTAAAACTAGAAAAAAAAAACTCCGCGGAAACTGCCAATAATTAGAAAGCAACTTGGTTGAGATACTGCATTCACAATTCTAGCAGACCTAACAAATTGCAGCACAAAGCACCTGGATCTAAACAAATAGAAAGAATACAAGCCAAGCTACTTAAGTTTCTTACAAACTCCTAAACAAAGCAGTATTTTGCACAGGTTAAAAATCAAACTCAACAGGCTTATATGGACTAATAGCAACTCAAATGAAATATTTCAACTTATAAACAGCAGATCGAATACAATTTAGTGATATAAAAGATGGAATGAAACAAGTTTACTGAATGTTTTAAAAAAAGAAGAATTAGAAATGTTTGCCTTGGTGCCTAAAAGCATAAACTCTAGTCCATGAAAAGAGAAAGAAACTAGTTGAATGTTGAAGGCGTGGTTGTTTAAAAAAGAGAGAGTGAAAAATGAGTAGCACTACATCAACAATATCAGAGAGAACAAAGTGTGTGATCTTCATTCCAGCTTGCTATTCATTACAATGGAAATTATCAGAAACCGAAATTCCCTGATTATAAGACATGAAAACACTTGAATTAATAAACTAAATTAAATTAAACCAAAAAATATGAAACTATAATGACATTTTCAATTGCAATTCAGATCCTAAAATTCAATGGATAAGGAACTCACTCGAGGGAGATGGAGCACAACCACGAACAATCGGAAACATTCGGCTGGAGCTTGAAATCACAATGAGAGACGAATAATTTACTTAGAACTAATAGCACAAAAGATGTTCAAAAATCAGAACTCAGGGATTAGGGATTCTCATAAATCAGAACTAAATCAGGACAAAAATCACCTCCGAAGGATCAGGGATTCGAACGTGGAGGAGGGTCAGGAACGCAGAGGGGACGACTTGATGGCAAAGGAGACCAGGGCCGAAGTGATGGTGTGAACCCTAGGTCTGGAGCGATGGAGGCTAGGGTTTGTAGAGATGGAGTCTAGGTTTTGTAGCGATGGAGGCTAGGGTTGGTGGCGAGGTTAATCGACGACGGTCAGTGATGGAGGCTGTTGGTACTGGTGAGTTATGGTGAATGTTGTGTTGTTGATGAGCGACGGGATGAGGGAATCTGAGCGAAGGAGAGGGAAGGATCTCGATGACGGCGGTGAGGCGAAGGTGATGACTGGTGGCGACGGCGGTGAGGCGAAGGGGGCGACGGTGAGGCGAAGCTGGCGAGGTGGTGGGTGGATTATAAATTTCTGCTTGGTGAGGGAGGCTAAGAGGATGACGGTGTGTGTGTTTTGTTGAAGTACTGAAAATTTCACTAAGTCAAATTTTCATTTACTTAAAATTTCTATAAAGGATGCACGCGAGTATTGAAAATAATTCAATAATTTTATTATAATTCCCGCTAATACATTAGGGAGCGCTTATGAAAGGCACCCAATACTAAAAAAAGAGCTACATTTAAAAAGCGCTTCCCTTGATTAGAAAAAGTAACCCCATAGCCAATAAGTTTCGGAAGCGCTTTTTAAGTGATCTCCTTACTGTTTTAGGAGGCGTTTTTTAAGCGGTGCGATAATAGTGAGGCCTATTCTTCTAAATACTGGGCACCGTAAAAAAAGTGGTGCCTATTTTATGAATAGGAAGCCTTTTTGAAACGGTGCATAAAAAAAGGGGTGCCTTAGGGGTAATTTTCTTATAGTGGGAAATTGAAAAATTCAAAAAGAAGTTAGGGCTTACCAACAAGTAACTATAGCTCCTGAAAATTTTGGATTCTTGGTGCTCCTCTTTGAAGTCCATGAACACCGATTGTGTTTTTCTTCAAAATGTTGCAAAGCAAAAAGTAATGAAAAAATGAAGGGGCAGAGGCATGTTTGGTATGCCAAAGGAAAAGGAAAGAGGGAGTAAATGAATAGAATTGATTGGGGAAAAAATGAGTGTGTTTTAAATGAGAAACAAAAACTGCTCCACAAACCACTCATAACTGCCATACTTTGCAAAACTAAAAAATAACCGTAACATTTCAATTACCTTTTCAAAAATTTGCACTTTCTTAAGCCTAGTCATCGAGGTCTAGAGAAACGGAGAACCTGAGATCCCGTGTTCCGCGAAGCACCCCAACTACCTTTTAATGGCTTGGGGAATTCATGAGCACCAGGACGAAACCCAACTTATGGACTTTATAGGCTCCACTCTAACGAAGCCCACCAAAAGAATGTCGAATCCGCCTTCTAAAGGACTTGGGACATTCTGGGCAATGGCATTGCTAAGGAAACTCACAAACCAGACAAGCCGACTTCATGAGTTTGGGGAACTATTATGGAAAGCCCTAAGCCCAGAACTTGGAAGCCCAATAGCTCTGAGGTCCAACACTTATGCAGTATTGCACTTTGGGCCTAAAATAGACCTAAGACCAATATGAGGCAAGGTTAAAATCCTCTTCAACCTCTGTAACTCAATGGGTCACTCCACATTGGATTCCCCTCATCAAGGCTCCTTAGAAGATTAAAAGCCAAAGGGTAATAGTTATGGAATATCTCCATTAGTGCACAATGATAGCTTTTCAGCATCATTGCACATAACTAATGGTAATATCTCGATACTTATTGTTCTAAATCATTCACCGTATTATTTTTTCATCATGAATCTTACGCTTGCCTTAATTCATTCTGAACATTTCTTTTGCTATAGTGCGCGATACTTAAGTATGATAATCCTCGCGTTGAAACCCTAAGAACACCGAAAGATGTCGTTAGTAGACATGAGTTAAGATTTGAAATGAGGAAGAACCGCTGAAGAGAGTAAATGAAGATCGTATACCTTTAAAGTAATGCTTGAGAGTTTAACGAAATGAGGGGGGGGGGGGAGTAAATCCGGAACATAACGAATCTGGGAAGCCATCAGTGTGAGGTGAGATGATAACAATAAATCTAGGCGATCGGAAGAGGTGGAGAAGAAGGGAGGAATACATTGGAAGGTGACGAAATTGTTGGGCTAGCAAGGGAACGATAGCAAGTGACTTTTGATTACCTTAGTATCGATTTTCGAGGGCGAAAATCTTTCTAAGGTGGGTAGAATGTAGCAACCTAAATTTATGAACCCACCCCTAAGGTGTATTTTATTGAATTAAATGGCCACCCTACCATTCTACTTAATTCCACATTGGCCCCAAATTACACTTAACCCTAATTACAAACTAACCCCTAGCCATACACTCACCCCACACTCTGATCTTTCTTTCCCAATTACACGACATACACACTGATCCCAAACCCTAGCAGACACTAAACTCACATACACACACAGAAAACTTGAGAAGGAGAGGGAGAGAACGGCGCTGGCGAGCATGATGGCTGCCGTTGCCGTAGCTGGTGAACGAAGAGAGAGTGAGAGACATTCAGAGAGAGAGATCGAGATAGAGAGAGAACCGAAGAGAGAGGGACGTTGAAGGAGGTTCTGCCACCACCGAGTTGTGTAACCTCCGCCGCCGTCGTTGATGAAAACCTTGCCGCCGTTCATGGAAGGAGCCGCCGTGCTCCTTGCTGTCGCAATGAAGAAGAGAAAACTAAGAAGAAGGGGATTCTGCCGTCGTTAATGCTCAGCCACTGACGAGCTTGCATCGCCGTTGTTCATGGCAGAACCGACGGAGTTGTTCTCGCCGTTATACCTCTAACCCCCGGAAGAACATAGTCGTTGCCGGAATCCGTTGCTGGTAAGTGTACCTTGCCTCTGACTCGGTCCCTTAGCATCCTAGTATGTCTTCCCACTGCATGTTAACTTCAGTTACTATCACCATAGTTCCAGCCAGCGTCAGTGTTTTTCGAGGTAACCGGAGGTTCTGTTGTCACTGTTGGAATTTCTTAGTGTTGCTGCCGCCACCGTGGGTCACCAGAACCGCCGTTGTGCCACCGGAAATCCACCATGGGTAAGAGTACATTTACCTTTAACTCAGTACCTTGATATCCTGTTATGTGAACTCATTGCATGTCGGATTTCGCTGCTGCCCTCGCAGTTCCCAGCCATCGCCGGTGTTCTTTGAGTTCGCCGGAGTTCATTAGATTGCCCAAGACTATACCTTACCCAAGTCTTGATCCTAATTCTAGTCCGCTTCCACTCCTTAGGTAAGATTCATAAGTCCCAAATGGTTAGTGTTGGTCCATGTCTTAATGATAATAATAGTAATAATCACTTTGTTAGTTTTGCTTCCGTGTAGTCGGTTTGCTGAAATTCTATCGTGTTGGAGCTACGGTTAGAACATGGATGATGGCTGAGTTTCAGGGTAGAATTGTGGTAACTGTGGAGCTAGAGTTTGCTGCCACTAATGTGGGAGCTAACGGTTTAGGAGCTTACGGTGTCCGTGTAATCGTGGATTTGGTCAATAAGGTAGGGGTTAAAATACTTTGAAACCTGAATACTTGATGAGTCAGTGAGTTTGTGTAAATAAATGACAATTGGGATGTATGTGATGTAGTTTGTGCTATTATTGAGTTGCTGAATATTGCTTGGTAACATTGTGTTTTTATTGTGTCGGAACCTTGCCAAAGAGATGTTTTAGATGTTTGAGTTTTGGGTTAACTTGATAACTAAATGGTTTTCAAAGAGGTTTGGTGTGTGTTCTGAGATTGAATGTGGAACCTTGCTATTTGGTATGTAATGTGTGATGATGAAGTGAATGGTATATGAAGTGTTGCGAGTATGATATGAGTGAGAAAGGAAATGAGAAAGGGTAGTTGGGAGTGTAGAGGTTTTGATTTTGAGAAAGAGTGGAAGGTGATTTGAATAATTTTTCAACTAAAACAGTTTTAGAACCATGAATTGGATGTTTGATAATGTTTTTATAAAAAGGGTTTTCAAAGAAGAGACTTAGACTTGTAAAGAATGGTTTTATTGCGAAAGGAATCGATTCCTAACAAAGGAGAATCGACTCTCACGCCTGAGTACTTGTGAGAAATGCTACTTTTGAACCCTCGAGTCGATTCTTCCCTTCATCAAATCAATTCAAGAATGGACAGAGAGCAAATTAAAGATTTTTACACTGGTTGAATCAATTCCAGTCCTTGCTGGAGTCGATTCCCCTGATTGAAAATGAAGTTCTAAGTTTCTTTAGTGTAAAGAATCGATTCATGCTATGTGCGAGTCGATTCGGTTTTGTGCAAAAATGGATCTTTAACTTTTCAGAGTGATTAGAATCGACTCGGGGACCCCTCGAATCGATTCATAATCCTCTAGAGACGAAGTCTCTCTATCAGGACTACAAGGAATCAATTCTCAACCTCCTGGAATCGATTCTGGTCTCGAAAATTGTATTAAAAGTTGTACTCCAAAGTTATATTCGTTTTTAAGGAATAACTATTATATCCTCACACTCCAACTACGCCTATTGTGAATACTAACGTTATATATAAAAGAGAAGTGGAAGATATCACCGGAGTGATATATACGTGAGTCGAAGTGACAGTGGGGACCTACGAGCTAACGACCCGGCTTACGACAATAGCGGGCTATCGGGCGACAATAGCGGGCTATCGGGCGTAGTGCATGACAGGGGGGTCTTCGGACTACCGTCCCGATATACGGGCGTTATATACACAATAAGGAGAGAAAGCCCCATATATATATATATATATAATGAGAAAGAAAGAACATAAATGTTTGGGGCAATGAGCGTGTTGTCCTCGGGGAAGTGCGTCCGATAGTGGTCCGGGACTAGTACTGGACCGATCGGGTTGGCTAAGATAACCGACCGGGTGAGCTCATCATAGCCATAGGATGAGGCATGCATCATTTGCATTTGATTGCAATGTTTGGGTGTGAATTGTACTGGTTTGCCTAATTGTTGTTTTGTGATGCTTGTTGTATGTTGTAATTGCATTGTGTGTGTTTGCCTTGCTTGATTTGTGTGTATTTGCGTGGTCTGGTTGGAAAATGGGTTAAGTGATGCAGTAGTGTTGTTTGTGAGTCTAAATCGGTTTCTTACAAGGTTTTACTAAAAAGTGTCTGATTTAAATAAAGATTTACGTGGTCCCTTCGAAAAGTCTTTTTAAAATGGTATTTTCTTTATTTGCACTTTACTTCGCTGCTTTGACAGTATTCTAAAAAGGTGAGAACGTGGAGTTTTGTTCTCACCCCCTACATGTTTTAGTGGCAGGTACCGGATGCTTAGGATGGAAGTCGGATTTGGTACATGAAGTGTATGGCTAAGTTGTCCACGGATTGATTTAGTTGTGTTATTTATCCCTCGCCACTCATGTATAGGGTTTTTAGAGGAAATAGGCTATGTCCTCGGATCATCTAATGGTTATTAATATGTATTATTGTTACTTGTATAAAAATATATCTGAATTGTTGGCGGTCAAATTGATACATGTAAATAGAACAGGATGTGGTAATGTTCTAAATATAGAGGAGATTCTGTTAGATTTTAGGTAGAAATATCACGGTTTTAGTAGAGGCTCAATAGTAAACGATTATAGTACTAAATTAAAGGTTTTAGAAGGTCTGTAACTCTTGGTTATTAGCATAGTGGCAAGGTGCTAATTCCTAGGGTGTTATAAAATAAATCAAATTTAATAAATAATAAATCAAAGAAAGAAAGAGAGAGAAGAGGAGACTTAACTTTCCGAAGATAAGAACAAGAGAGAGGAGGGATGGAAAATTTTGACAGCGAGTAATTTGTCTTCGCCTTTTATACTCTTCATGGTTACAGAGTTCGCCCAACCGTGGCATAATATTCTTAAATACCACGATGTTCGCCTATAGCTTGGGCAAATATCATGTAAATTTATTGAAAAATGTGCAAGTTCACCCAAATATAGGATGAAAAAGCGTGTTTTCTCAAAAACGCCAACGAATTTGCTGCAAACGGAAAAGAAAAAACATAGATCTGTAAATTTAATTTCTTGATTAATTTTTTCAAGAAATAAAGATTTAATTTTTTTTATTGTAGAAAATTTTCCAATTAATTTCTCCTATATAGGACCAAAAAATTGTTTTGTATGTTATAAATAGTAAAAAATAATATTGATAATGATAAATTAAAGACAATCCTGACATTTCAAAAATTAATAATAATTTTCTAATTTTCTAATACTTGATAAATAAAAAATATATTTTTTACATAAAGGTTCGGACTGAAAATCAAATTTGTCACAAACTTTTTTTTGGTCAAAATTACCACAAATGTGTAGTTTTCGTTTAAAATCGTCCTTTTGGAGGATTTTACCCTTCTTTGATTTTTATTGTGTCCTTTGTTTGCAAAATAATAATAATAATAATAATAATAATAATAATAATAATAATAATAATAATAATAATTGTCATATTTTTTTATTAAATTTTAAATTTTTTGAAAATTTTAATCGAATACCATTATTATTTCAAAACAATTTCCCATGTTCAAATTCTTCCATATGTAACATCCCGATTTTCGGCACGTCGACGCTACCTACGATTGAGACGTCACATTACTTCCTAATCTAAATCTTTAGCTTCTTTAACTAATTAATTACAAATGAGCCTTTCGATATAAGCATGATCGTCAAATATTCGGAATCTACTATAACACTAACTATATTCCGTTATTAATTAACGGATCGGAAAGGAATATGATCGTATAAACTGAAAATATTAAATTCGTAATATCGTTAATTACAACCTTTAGAACTCCAAAATACATTCTTAAAATACTAATAACCCGGCTCAACGCAACCAAACAGAGGTTCCCTATACTGAGTCGCGAGTCTAGACAAAATAAAGAAAAGTTACCAACCTAAGCCTCTCCTTGACTAACAACTAGTGAGACACTCTACTGACTCGTACCAACTGGGGGTGGCCAAATGCTGGAAAGATCATAGCTCGGCTGACTATGACCATCAGAAGACTAGGATTGGACGTCGTTGGAGGGGTATTGAGCAAACACCTGACTACTATGGACGGGAGAGTACTTGAGCTGAAGTCGAAGCTCCTCCGAATCCTCTTCCTCTTCTTCTTCTTCTACTTCGTTTCTACCTTCTCCCTCAATCTCCTTAGCTTCATCTTCCCCTTCGGGGACTCCTTCACTTACTCTCTTACCCTCAACATCATTGCCTTCGCACATCCAACCTTCGGATTGCGGAATGGGTTCCCAACTCTTGAGCGGTCTCACCCCTTCATGACCTTGACAACCTTGAGCAGGGGGAGCCATCTTAGAAGGCAACAATGGAGATCCGAGTCGAATCATAGGACTGAGGGGAGAGTACTGCGGTATCGGACTTGCTCTTGATGGACCGAATCTTTGCGGAGAGGGACCTTTCCTTTTTGAAGAGTCTCAACATCTAAGAGCTAAAAGCGAATCAACAGGAAGCTCGTACGGATGATTCAGGCCGAACCGAACACTATGAAGCGGATGGATGAAAGACCCTTCATCGAAGTGGTATCTTCTCATCTTCACTACAGCTAAGTTCGAGTCTGCTCTCTCGTCGGAGTCCACGTACTTCTCAATCTCGTAGTATCTGACTCCACTTCCCATCTACACAAACAAGAAGAGAAAACAAACACAAACAACAAACACAAACAAATGCACAAACAAGGAATGATGCATGCATAAAGTTCCTAACGTAGGACGTGAGCTCACGCGTCGGTTGTCTTCCTGCAACCCGACGACTACTCGGGACGAGTCCAAGCATGGTTCCCTATGAGCGAATGTCGCGGCTACACCGAAGCAACCCGTACCTCCCTCCGCACTACCTCTGCGGATCATGAAAGATGGTGAGGATCCCGTCACCTTAGCATTAGTTTCCGAAGCTATTTTAGAAAAAGTCGCATCGCTCGTAGGTCATGGATGATCGTGTATAGGGGAGCTACCCCTTCGTAACATGACACTTCAAATCACCTCCTTACCTCCAACACCAACATATCATCCGGTTCAAAGAACCGTTTTGGCCCGTTAACAAAACATGAATGAGGGTCGGAAAACACCGGACCACTCATACTTAGTCAACCAACGGGTATAACTAAAGCCGAGTCCGATGAAACTGACACTCGCTCTAACTCAACCAATCCATTACAGGAGAACAAGTCCAGTCCTAGACCAAACCCGTTCTCAAGGAATGAACCCGGTCCGATCAAGCCATCCTATACCGACTGGACCGGACCGAATCAGTTTGACTATCTTACTTAGATCAACTTAGACTTGGGAGTCTTTTCTCTCTTAATTCTCATATTAATACCAAAAACTCTTTTAACCATTAGGCTTATTAGAAAAACCATAAAATCTGTTTTATGTAAGTTAAAATAGAAAACAACTTAATTATAGTTGTTGGTAAAATAATCCCCACTCATTATATCTATTTATAATTTAATCCCAAAGTATATATATATAAAAGGAAGAAGAAGAAAGAAGATTTTTACCTCTTAGAGCTTGATTTTTGAAGAGGATCAAAGTTGATCCTTAAGATTTCTCCAAAAGGAAAAGCTAGAAGATGAAAAAGAATTAAAGTGAGTTTATGTTCTTAAGAAAAAGTGAAGATCAAGAGCAAGCTAAGCCTTGCAATTGCCTTCACTAAAACAAGAAAATGATAACAAGAAAGGTGATGAAGAACTCGGCCATGATGATGAAGAGATGAACTTGATGTTGTTGAAGAATCAATGGAAAAGATGATGATGATTCAGTTAAGAGAAAAAGAAGAGAAAAGCTTGTTGTTGATGAAGAGGAGTTGATGATGGTGATGATGAGGGTGTTACGGTGGTGATAGTGGTGGTGGTGGTGGATTTTTTGTGGTTTTTGGGTTTGAGTGTTCTTGGTGTGTTCTTGAGAAAACTCAAGGATATTGGGTGTTTGATCTTTTGGTGAAGGAGAGAAAATGTGTTTTTTTGCGTTTGGAAGATGATAAAATAAAATAAAATGAGTGTGGGTGGAGGTGGGTGTGGTTTTGGTGGGGGAGAGAAGAGTGATAGAATTCTTTTTAGTTTATGTTGTGTTTTGCTTTAATGAAATGAAATGAGAAAGTGAGATGTGTGGTTGGCTTAAATGTATGTATGAAGTAAAATAAAATAAACAAGGTTGAAAAGAGAGAGGGAGGCTACGGACTCTTAAGAGAGAGGGAGATGAATTTTTCTCTTTTTTTTGTGCATGTATATAACTAAGGGAAATAAAATTAAGTGGGTTAAGGTTTTGGGAGGTATGTAAAAAGAAGTGGGAAAATAAATATTGTAAGAACATATTATTATATAGTAAAAAGAGTGAGGTGAAAGAGAGAGAAATGACTTTAGCATGGAAAGAAAACATGTAACCAATAGGAAGAGAGATTGGTGGAAAAGGTGTAAGAAATGTTATAATTACCAAAAGAAAAACGGTAAAATAACCGGGTTAGGATTTTCGGTGAATCTTGTCGTTCTAATTTTAAAACTCGGTAAGGGAACTAGGTTTCACCACTATGTTACTGAAATCTCTCTTATCTCATACCAACTGTCGTATTTTTCGTTTTACCGAATTTACAAATAGTCGGTTTCACGGCGAAAACGCGCGTTACCGAAAACGAACAAAATTCGTTCCATAAGATCATCTAACTGAAAACTTAAGATTCTAAACTCAGTTAGGAAAATATAATATTCCCAAACGTAGATACTCCTCTCGAGTTATTCCGTTTTATCAAATACCGATAAATCGGTTAAACCATCGCTAATAAATGGTTTATCGCTAAAAGCACCTAAGCATCAAAACAAATAATTCTTTACAAACAAACAATATATTATACTTACTAAGGGAAATCAAGTCCCCTTAAGATTTCCAAGCATCAACTAAAACACTTACTAACTAGACAGCTCAAGGTTTCTGTCACTAACGGCATATACGATTAAGCGGGGTTTTACACCATGCACCATCTTGAACCATAAATTCTAAATTTCCTTTCTAATAATAAAAGTATTCAAAGAAATATTCAAGGCAATGGCTTTCCTGCAAAACCCAATGCAAGGTCCCTTCTTTACACACTACCCCCTGGCGAAGACAACCAAAAAACTTCACAAAGAGGAAATATAGAAAAGGGGGGAAAATGATAAATCAACAACTCTATTCAGCACAGGGGTAAGAATTCAAATAGAGAACCCTTTGTCTCGTCATTCTTGCACAGGATCATGATCACAGCGAAATGGATTCAGCTAAAAGTTACGTGCATTCCTGAAACATAAATTGAAAAGTGTTGTGAATGAATTGCAAAAATGAAACAACACTAGCATAAAGGTATTGTCCGAAATGAACAAGGGCATGTTCTGATTAAGGCAACACCCAAATCTAATTAGTTCACAAATCAAAGATTCAATAAAATGTTAAAAGTCAAAATTGAAAATTATGCTTATAAGTCCCAGCCTCTCTATTATGTATTATCACATACCAAAAACTAGGACATAAAGACTAGGACATAGATCTTCTTAGACTTTTTACTATCTTTTTCTTGTCCTAACAATGGCATTATAACAGAATAGTTGAGATGAAAAATTTACACAATAAAAGTATGCTAACAAAACACAACCACATAGCATAACTTGATCCCAATTTTTATCAAGGGTGTTTAAAAGGACAGTAAAAATTAGGAGGCAAATTTCATGTGAGCTCTACAATTTTCTGCATTTAGCTCCCCCCACCCCATCTATTCCCAAACATCTGAGAAGGAAAGGTTACCAGAGACATTTTGACAAGACTACTTAAGCAAAGTTAACCACACGTTCTAAAATTAATTCAAGCAAACACTAGATAACATCATATGTAAATGGGGAAAATGCAATCAATGTATACCTTGATCCTTAACTGAAGCCTTTGAGGGATTCTCTATTTGTTTTTTGCTTGCAGCTTTCCCCTTAGTATCCGGCTTTTCACTTAGGGATTTTTTCTTCTTGGATGCAGATTGCTTTGACTTAGAAGTAGAGGCAGAAGCATTGTCCTAGTTAGTAGTAGTCTTTTTTAAGAGGACTTTGGAGTTTTCTCAATACTCTTGGCAGCCTTCACACATGTCTTCTTGCCTCACGTAGATTTCTCTCTTGATTGGCCAGTTTTTTTAGAAGTGCGCTTTTAGGTGGTTGGTTTTTCTTCCTCTTCCTCTGATTTATTTTCCTCTTCACTTTCATCATTTGGAACTGTAACATCTTCATCATCCTGAGATGCCTCTTCAGCATCTGACACTTCCTCTTTATCATCCTCCTCAAGATCAAACAGTCTCAGACCTCAGTTATCCTATTGTACTGTTATGCATAATTAACAATGGTAAGAAAAAAACCTAACCAGCATGCGGCGGACGACGAGAGAGATGATAGACTGCAGCGAGCAGTGGGCGATCTAGACCTAGGAGACGCAACGCAAACTGGCAGCTGATGCGGATTTTACAATCCTAAACTCAACAAGTATACCGAATCGTACCAAGTAATACCACGGTGAGTGGGTATCGTTCCCACGAGGATTGACGGATTAAACAATAATGATTAATTAACCCTTTTGATTAGACCAAATCACGAAAACAGAGAAGTTGGAATCCAATTGCAAAAAACAGACCAATGAACAATTACTAGCAATAACGTGAACTTGAAGAATATCAAAATAAGATTTAAGAAAACAGTGATGAAGTGAGTTAAGGACTTGGAGATGTTTTACCCTAAGCTATTAATTCTTGAATTCAATTTCTTCTTTAACAAGTATGATCAATTCCCAACGAGTCCTATTTAACTAAACCCTAATCTCTTAGTGATTTAATTTCTCTAAACCTAACCAATTATCAATATCTTGACTAATCAATTAAGAAAAGAGGTTAAGCATAGATTATGATTCAATTCTTATTAAAACTCAAAAGTGATCCTAGGTCAAGTTATATGTCACGTACTCAAGATAGTTCTAAACCAATTGAGAATTAATAGAATAAGGTATTGCACATTTATCGAATTCCTATCTCTAGTTCAATTGATAAATCATGAGGATTAAGTTTTCAATCTTTGTTATGATTAATTAAATTCTCTCAAATCAAATAATCAAAACACATAGAAGAAGTATACCTCTCAGTAATCCTAATTCTGTAATGAAGAACCGAAAACCTTAAACCTTGAATCTGACCAAAACTTGTAATTGAAGAAAACCAAAAACTTGAATTAATAAGCTATGCCGGAATGAACAGAGCTCCTCATCCTCAACATTAAAAGTTTAGCTACTCATAATTCTAAGATCACAAAAATAAATTCTCTGGGAAGTAAAAGTGTCCTCAACCCTAATGGTTGAGTCACTATTTATAATTACTGGAAAAAGCTAAAACAGAAAAACCAATCTAATCTTAATCTAAATCTAATTAATCAATCAAATCTCCATCTAAATTTAATTAACCAATCTAATCTCTATCTAATCCTCAGAAGATCCCACTAATTAAATTACATTTTTAACCCTTGAATTAAGCTTCCAAATTAATCAAATTAATTCTTCAAATTCCCTCCAAAAATCAATCAATTAATTAAACTTCCAGTAGCCTCTATGTTGGTGGCGTGTAGCACATTGGTTTGATGTGCTACACGCCACCCCTTGTAAATGAAAATGAATAGGGCGTGTAGCACACCAACTCGGCGTGTAGCACATTGGTTTGATGTGCTACACGCCACCCTTTGTTTACTTCTTGGTTAAGCGTTTGAGCATGTAGCACATTGGTTTGATGTGCTACACGCCACAATCTTCTTTGCCTCCTGGAGCTTGTTCCAAAATTCTTCAAAAATTCTTCTAAGTGTTGAGTTTGCTAGTAATCAAACTCTCTTCAATTCTTCCTCCTTTTGTTCTTCTTTGATTTTCTTTCATTTCTTCTTCAATTCTGTTTCTCTTTCTTCTATTCCCTATAAATCATAACAATTAACTAATCAAGTCTTTTGATATAAAAAATGAATGACATTGTTTGTAAAAGAGGTTATTTCTTTATTAGAAATCAAATAACTTCATGAGAAATCCTTCTAATGATGCTCATGCATCAGCAGCGATCTCGACCCAAGCGACGCAACACAAACTGTTGGCGGCTTGGAAAGGCTTGGAGGGGTTGGAGGCTTGGGCATGACCAGACGATGATGGGACGCTAGGGTTTCTCAGTTCAGTCTTCAAACGCGACCACGAAGAACCCATTGGATAGGCGACGATGGCGAACCGATGTGCCTTTGGGGCAAAATGGTAAAAAAGGTTTTTTAATATAAAAGTTAAACCTTTGTGGCAATTTTGACAAAAAAAGGTTTATGACTTATTTTATTTTGCCCCAAACCTTTATGACATAAAGAGTACTT
The DNA here is from genome assembly GCA_036250425.1 of Stylosanthes scabra. Taxonomy (NCBI): domain Eukaryota; kingdom Viridiplantae; phylum Streptophyta; class Magnoliopsida; order Fabales; family Fabaceae; genus Stylosanthes; species Stylosanthes scabra. The sequence continues at coordinate 23,306 of JASCZI010061161.1, forward strand.
ATGCCTAAATATATTTATTAATCTGATTTAACTACTGTCTGACCACTGTTGTATCATTAAACTTTTGAACGAGTTAGTTGACTGATTCATTTACAAATTCAATTTTCATAACTTTGATAAGAACATCTTCCTATATAATATGAATGGGAGTAATTTTTAACCTAAGACGCAACAAATTTGAAAGTCATGTATTTAATAAATGATATTCCAAATATGACCAAATTATTTCATATACATAATTTTAGTACATAAAATGTTTATGTTAACATTTTATCATGATTTATATAACCTTGAACTACACATTTAGAACATCAGATGACTATTGGTTTAGGAAATGCAACTTAGAAAACATAATCAACTAACATGAGATTAAGCAGGGTAAATTTGCGCATAACAATCCAATCTATATACCATATATTTACTTTGGAAGTCATTTTTATTTAATTCATGGTGTAAACCAAATTTATTTCTTTTTGCTATATTTATCAACTGTTTGTTGGCAAAGATATTGAGGTAGAATTTTTGTTGTAAAATTGTTAATACCAAAATATCAGAACCCAATATATTGGTTGCTTAATCTACATAATATTTTTTTCTTCATATGCAATATATTAAATGTTTAAAAAAAATAATTTAGTTGTACAATACATCAAATTGCTATAAAATATTTAAAAGGTAATATATAAAAAATGGCAATTCATGCATACAATTGTTTAGTTTAAATTATTTTATTGGTTCCTATCGTTTCACCAAATTTTCAGTTAGGTTTTTATACTTTTTTTTCTTTCAATTAGGTTTCTATACGATATCCAATTTTCAATTAGGTTTCTACCGTGATAAAAATAAAAACTAAATTTAATGGAATATCTTGTGTAGTAGATATTCCGTAAAATTTAGCTTTTTTCACTATAAGGACCTAATTGAAAAGTTGAATATTGTGTAGACATAATTAAAAGGAAAAAAAGTATAGGAACCTAATTAAAATTTTGGTGAAACTAAGGGACCAATAGAAAAACTAAACCAATTATTTATTGAAAAGACTTTATATGATGTAGAAACAATTATGGTTTCAAGTTTAGAAAGGACCCATTTATGTTTTGATTCTATAAAATATATTTATATATATCCAAAATAATATTATAGTCCTAAAACTTCTCAAGATGCCATAATAATTCCATGAAATTATTTCTCTTGAATATATACATATGTGATCAGAAATTATGTGTAAACAAAGTGTCATCTTTTAGTGGTAGAGAAAGAATGAGCCTAGGCCCTGAAAAGCTACAATTTATTTAAAACAATCATTATTCATTATGCTCCTCTGATTACCAACTTAATTCCCGCACATTATTAATTTATTTTATCCTCAAATAAAATGGGTAATGCAAACTATTGGAATTCCCAATTTTAAGGCCTTACATCCAATTAGTTGAGCATTATTTTAGATACAAGAGAAATATTAGACTTGTTTTACTTTTGAACTTCCATTTCTAGTAGATATCTTTCTTCTTTCTTCCATCGAAATTTCAAAAGGATATACATAGTAACTAAAAACAAAATTAAGTTTTGCTAAATCAAGTTATTATAAGCCTTGGCTTATCTCCCTTGATTCACCACCTAACAAATGCTTCAAACTCTCTTTTCTCTATCCAACCAATATACGTACTCTTTCCGAATATTAATGAAAAAAACACATTTGAACCATTTTTTGTTTGATAAACCATAAACCCAAAAGAGTGGCATTGTCACCGTCGTCGCCACCCCAAGTAATAAGAACTTTAATTTCTAGAAAAGCAACATATCCATATACAACATTGAGAATGTGGTAGAAAAGATCATCATCACAATCTAAATGTTCGTTTTTATTCCCTTTTCTATCCTCAGTCCTCACCTTGAATATCATCCCATAGTGCCCAGCTATAATAATAATTAATTTTATGAAATCTATAATAATGATATACGTTTTTTGAAACAAAAGTAGAACACCTGTGAGTACTAAGATAGTAAATTATCAACAAAAGCTTTTCTGCACCATATGTAAGTAATTTATTTTAATATTTTCTATCATTTTAATTTTCTATAGACGTTGATTTGTAAACAAACTAACTAAATTTTATTTCCAGAAATTTTTTTTCAACAGGTCTAAGAAAGATATATCTTGAATTAACAACAACACATTCAAGAAGACTAAAAGAAAATATATATTAGGTATTCTAAGAAATTCCACATTTTCTAAAACAAATCATTTAAGCGAAGATGGATAGCACCCCCTCCACACCAGGGAAGTTCAAGATGGAGAAAGGTTCCTATTTTCATAGGTCTCGATGGCACACTTCCTTAGCGAAGCTCACATTTTGGTCATTTGTGTTCTTGGGCATAATGTTCATCTTCTTCTTTAGGACTCCATCAATACCGTCACCTTCATCCCTTCCTGCAGCAGATCCTTCACGTAGATCCCTAAGGACCTATAACAATGGCGGAGTAGCATGGGAGAAAAGGGTACGTTCCTCTGCGAGGATTAGGTCCCCCAATGGGGTGTCTGTGCTTGTCACTGGTGCTGCGGGATTTGTGGGAACCCATGTTTCTGCTGCACTCAAGCGTAGGGGTGACGGGGTACTTGGCCTTGATAACTTCAACAATTACTATGACCCATCGCTAAAACGTGCACGCCAAGCTCTCTTAGAGCGTACAGGGGTGTTCATTGTTGAAGGAGACATTAATGATGTTGAGCTTGTCAAGAAACTATTTAAGATTGTGACTTTCACCCATGTAATACATTTAGCTGCTCAAGCTGGTGTGAGGTACTATCCTATTTATTTTATGAAATAATTTAAACAGTAAAATATATTATTTTTTCCCCTAAGATTTACTCAAAATTTCAATTTTTATATAACATTCCATAAGTTTTTAATTTTGTCCCTATCATTAATGTTGTGAAAGTCACTATAACAAAAGCTATCATCAATGTTGTGAAAGTCACTATAACAAAAGCTAGCACAGGCCCAATGGAAGAATTAAAAACTTTTTGCAAACATTTGGTATTAAGTTGAAACATTTTAAATGTTAAGGATAAAACTCAAAAATAGAAAACACTAGAGGCAAAATTGAAACTTTTCCAGCGTTAGGGACAAAAGTGCAATTTTAGAAGTTCATGATGCCTAACATATGGGTCCTTTCACTGAGACACACAAGTTCCTATCAATCAACGGGTAACCCATATATCTCAATTTTTTAATAGTAAAAATCTTTGAGCAATTAATAATGATTAGAGAATTATGTGTTTTTATAAATAAAAAAAAAAAGTTAGGAATTTATATACTCTCTACTCTTTTGTCTCTTAATTATGTAGTTCGAGATTACACAAATGTAGCTTACAGTTTAGCTAATTTGCTAAGTTTATGATTTTTTAAGCATTTAGATAATTAATGTGCCTTAATATTTGACAGGTATGCGATGGAAAATCCTGGTTCATATGTTCATAGTAACATTGCGGGTTTTGTGAATTTGCTTGAGGTTTGTAAGTCTATTAATCCACAACCTGCTATAGTGTGGGCATCTTCTAGCTCAGTATATGGATTGAATACCAAAGTTCCATTTTCTGAAAGGGATAGGACAGATCAACCTGCTAGTTTGTATGCTGCTACTAAGAAAGCTGGTGAAGAAATCGCTCACACATATAATCATATATATGGACTTTCTTTAACAGGATTGAGATTTTTCACTGTTTATGGTCCTTGGGGAAGACCCGATATGGCATACTTCTTCTTTACAAGGGATATCTTGAAGGGTAAGTCAATTCCGATCTTTGAAGCAGCAAATCATGGAACAGTTGCTAGAGATTTCACTTACATTGATGACATTGTGAGGGGTTGCCTGGGAGCACTAGATACTGTAGAGAAGAGCACGGGTAGTGGAGGAAAGAAAACAGGACCGGCTCAATTGAGGGTGTTCAATTTAGGAAATACTTCACCAGTGCCAGTTTCAGAACTTGTGAACATCTTGGAGAGGCTCTTGAAAGTTAAAGCAGAGAGAAACATAATGAAGTTACCAAGAAATGGGGATGTGCAATTTACTCATGCAAACATTAGTTATGCTCAAACAGAGTTTGGTTATAAACCAAAAACAGATTTACAAAGTGGTTTAAAGAAATTTGTCCAATGGTACATCAATTACTATTCCGATGGGAAGAAAGCTAATCAGTGAAAGATTTATTTTTCGAATTTTTCATAGGATGGTAAGATGATAATTTTGGGGGAATAATAAAATACAGTCAATAAATAGTCAACATGCTTTTTTATGTGAAATTTCATGACTAATTATTGTCTGGTTTTTATTGTACCCTACTAGAACTGAATATTTGAATTATTGTTCGTTATAATTCTTTTGGTCGTACTTTGGCAATTCTATTTTGTCATTTGTTCAATGTGCTCTTCATTTATATCATAGATGCCTTATGAAGAAGTACATTGTTTCCTACATTGAGGAAGTATTGTTGATGTTGGGATACTAGCTAATGCCTTGGCACCTGGAATCATCGTCATAGGAAATTAGAAGAATCATATTATTTTCTTTGGCATTTTTCCCAAAGGTATAGAAAATATAGCATTCATGATTTGGAGTGTATATTCTTTTTATTTGTTGTTACTAGAAGAGTACATGCTGGTGGGAGGCCATGTAATTTTAAAAAAAAATTAAAATTTTGATATACATTAATTTACAATTTTATTCTTTATTTTTTTTTTTATTAATTTCGAATCTCTATTGCATATTTTGGAGAAAAATCTTTACAATATGCTACTTGCAATATAGGATTATATATAAAAAAATAATGAAGTTATAGCCAAGCTTATATATAGTGTAACTCAAAATTCTTTTTTTTTTAACTTATTTCTAACTGAGTTTATCTGTTCTGTTTAGAAAAAGAGGATGTCCAATTTAGAAATAAATATAGTCGCTGACAAAGACTGTTAGACGGTATGCACAAGATACAAATACTCAAGAGGGGGTGAATTGAGTATTAAACAACAATGATAAATTTTCGCGGAAGCTTAAATAGATTTTAATATAAA
>JASCZI010061162.1:5596-28408 GCA_036250425.1 Stylosanthes scabra
AAAGGAAAGTTCTATAGTAACTATTGTTACACCAATTGAGCTAGACTTAGTTGGTGCCGCCTTCAGCACTGCTTTCATTAAATTTAAAAGTATTTTGCACGGTTGAATTTGGATGTTTTAATACTTTTGGTTAAAAACTTTACATTTTTATGTTGGAAAAGCCTCTCAAAAGCCAACTTAAAAATTTTAATCAAATTTTCATTGGAATAAACCAAAGATGTTTTTTTTTTTTACAGAAACCAAAGATTTATATCTACTAGTTCGGAATACATCCAGTACACATGATGATTTTCCCTTTTTACTAAAAAAAAAAGGTTTATTGATGAAAAAGAAAAAGAAAAAACAATGCCTAAAACTTTAAAAAATATATAATTTATATCAATGTGATGATATTTATTAACAATATTTAATTCTTTAAATTTAATTTATTGATGGCCACCTTGGCGATAAAATAAAAATGGAGATTTTTGTTGCTCTTAAAATGATAATAAAATTGTTAGAAATTCACGTGCAATCAATTTAATGTGAAATTGATAGTTGAAAATTATTAAATTGTAATTTAGTCCAACATATATCAAATCATTTGATGGTTTTATATCAATAATTTCGCACGAAGATCACCACTTGTGATTTTTCACGAATAAAATTAGAAAGATAACAACTGGTCAAATAAATGAGATCATAATTAACATCCATTAGCTTAATTGCTTAAAAGAATGGCCAGTTGCTAATTATTAATGAATAGTGCTACGAAATTAACATTAGGGAGTCATTAGGGAATCAATAAGATTAGAAAGAAATTGTCACCTGCAAAGAACTTGATAGAATTGGTGAAAGAAAGAAAGAAGTGGAAAGTAGAGAATGTGAATAATAAGTAGCTTGAAACTCCGAAAGGAATGAATGAATGGAGCTACTTGACTGTGTCTATGTTTCTTTTGTTGTCTATTATTAGATTTTACCATTATTAATATCTAACCGTGTGTCTCATGTGCGGTTTCATAACTTATATATACAAGATTAAGTTGTCATTCAAAATTTATATGAGTTATCATTCGTAACTATGTGTTGGCTCCCTATTGATCATAATGTATTGACTCCTTAGTTTTTTTTAATTAGAAATTCACTATCACATATTACCTAATGCATATTGCTAAAAAGCTAAGTAATACGCACGCTAGTAGTGTAAAATTAAAGCAAAGAAAAAATCTGCATGAAATAAGTTTGATAATAATAAATGTGAATGTAATTAATTTGCACAAATAACGTTTGGTTAAAAATAACTAATCCTTAAATTTTTTTTTTTTACAATATAAAGTTACATTATTCTCTAACTAAATTTTATATCTCTCTAAGAAGAAACAATATTACTAAGTAAGTGCTAATAACTATGTCTCTAACCACAGTACCAAAAACAAAACTATGTCTCTAACCACAAATATGATCCACAAGACAATCACAATAAGAGTGAAACTGAATTTTCGGGACATTTGGGGTGCATTTCATTTGCCATTAACTGTGGTTTATCTACCACACATGAGGCACACGGTTAGATATTAATAATGGTAAAATCTAATAATAGACAACAAAAGAAACATAGACACAGTCAAGTAGCTCCATTCATTCATTCCTTTCGGAGTTTCAAGCTACTTATTATTCACATTCTCTACTTTCCACTTCCTTCTTTCTTTCTTTCACCAATTCTATCAAGTTCTTTGCAGGTGACAATTTCTTCCTAATCTTGTTGATTCATGATGTGTATATACATATATTTTTAATAATCTTTACACTCTTATTAATTAATTTGGTTTATTTTTATCTGAAGAGCATCATGATATGCATGTTTCTTCATGCTTCTTTTATCTATTATTCCAAGGAATAAATAGATGATGAATTGTTTTATGTAAGAACAAAATGTTATAAGTGATAGTTTTTTTTTACTATCGTACTAAAACAAATTTGATTATTCAGTTAGAAAAACTAATTAATTAATTTATGTTTCGGTTTGCATTTCCAATTTTTCTGTTTTTTAATTTTTATAACTTATAGTTTTTAAAAGTTTAACTGCTAAAGCGATTAGAAAAAGAAAGTATCTAAGTAGTTATATATTTAAGAAAAAAAAATTAGACAATTGCAAATGCCTATTTTACCTTATGCCATTTTTTAAATTTTATTTAAAGAAATAGTGAAAAACAAGAATTGAACTTATTGTATACGTATGAATGAATCTATTATATCTAACAGAATAAGTATGGTGTTTCTGTGTAGAAATAGCAATCAGTAGAAAATGGGAGATTCTGAGGATATTCAACCTCTTGTTTGTGACAATGGAACTGGAATGGTGAAGGTATATATGGATCCAAACTACATAATCTACCTTACAAAAATGCTATTTGTTTATCAAAATTCAGCCACTAAATCAGTCAATAAGTATTTGTATATAAATATAAATATATGTACTAACATGGCCCCTAATAGCCGAGCCGAAGGGGTTCTAGGACTTTTTTTTTTCTCTCCATTCGGGTCGAGAATAAACAAACTTTTTAAAAAAGAATTTATTTAAGTCATTTCAATGTATATTTTATATTAGTGACTAATTTGGTGACTGATTTTTAGTGTAGTATTGTAACCTCGGCTTGTAATAACTATAAGTTAATTCTGTGTTGTAGGCGGGATTTGCGGGAGATGATGCTCCGAGGGCAGTGTTCCCTAGCATTGTGGGGCGTCCGCGGCACACGGGTGTGATGGTAGGTATGGGGCAAAAGGATGCATATGTTGGTGATGAAGCTCAATCAAAGAGAGGTATCTTGACACTCAAGTACCCAATTGAGCATGGAATTGTCAGTAACTGGGATGATATGGAGAAGATTTGGCATCACACTTTCTACAATGAGCTTCGTGTGGCTCCAGAAGAGCACCCTGTTCTTCTCACAGAAGCACCTCTGAATCCAAAGGCTAATCGTGAGAAGATGACTCAAATCATGTTTGAGACCTTCAATGCTCCTGCCATGTATGTTGCCATCCAAGCTGTGCTCTCCCTTTATGCTAGTGGCCGCACAACTGGTAATTAATTAACTAACTAACCATTCTTAATTAACTCTCTGTTTTCCTTTCCTTTTTTCTAAAAATTGTTTGATTAATACGCTTTCGGATTCTCAACATATTCCAAATAAATGCTAAAAATAATTAGAAGCTCAGTAGAAATCAATTCTAAATAGCTTAATTGTGTTATGAAATCATTATGCTTGAAAATTCTTTTATGAAAAAAGAAAACCTCTTTTTATTTTTGTTAATTTTTTCACGGGTTTTCTTTTTTTATTTATTTTATATTAATTTTTTTCTTTTTATATTAAAAAATGACCTTTAAATATTTCACTCATAAAAACTCGAATGTCATGCATTTCTCATTTTCTCTTAAAAATTTAAGTGAATAAAAGAAGGTATATAAATAATTATATTTTTAATATTTGTATTTTTAATTACAAATGGAATAATTAAGTAATACTTAGATTTGATAAGTATTAGATTATAAATGTTATATATATATATAATTATGAATGTTAAGTGAAATAAAGTAATTTTATTATATTGTCTCTATAGTTATAATTATATATTGAAAATTATTTGGTACATACAAATATAAAAGATTTTTTACGATATAAATTTTACTATTTATATTTTTAAAAAAATAAAATAAAATACAAATGTGAACTCATATATACTTCTAATAAAATCCACATTTTTAACATTTATATGTGTACCGAAGTGGCCTACATTTTATATCTTTTGCCTATGAAATGGGTCTAAATTGGTGGTTACATATGTGCAATATTCTTAAGGTATTGTTCTGGACTCTGGAGATGGTGTAAGTCACACAGTTCCAATCTACGAAGGCTATGCCCTCCCACATGCAATCCTGCGTTTAGATCTTGCAGGCCGCGATCTCACCGATAACCTCATGAAAATTTTAACTGAGCGTGGCTACTCATTCACAACCTCCGCTGAGCGCGAAATCGTTAGAGACATGAAGGAAAAACTCTCCTACATTGCTCTCGATTACGAGCAGGAGCTCGAAACCTCGAAGACGAGCTCCGCCGTCGAGAAGAGCTATGAACTTCCAGACGGTCAGGTTATAACGATAGGCGCCGAGAGGTTCCGGTGCCCTGAAGTGCTGTTCCAGCCATCCATGATCGGAATGGAAGCTGCAGGTATACATGAAACGACGTATAACTCGATCATGAAGTGTGATGTTGATATCAGGAAGGATCTTTATGGGAACATTGTTTTGAGTGGTGGCACAACAATGTTCCCTGGTATTGCTGATAGGATGAGTAAGGAGATTTCGGCATTGGCACCAAGTAGCATGAAGATTAAGGTTGTTGCACCACCAGAGAGGAAGTATAGTGTCTGGATTGGAGGCTCCATTTTGGCTTCTCTCAGCACCTTCCAACAGGTATGTACACTTGATACTCAAATTGCATTCAAATAATCCCGGCATTTCAATTATGTATCAGAAATTGGCGAAAATTCCTCGTCTTAGTCCTTATCAATGTGATAACTTATCTAACGAAAAAGAATAAAAGTCAATATAAAAACTTAATTCATTAAGGTAAGTTATATGGTAAAGAGTGTCTGTATACAGATGTTGTATATTTAATTTTGTGAAGTCCACATCCATTTAAGGATAATATAAAAGTGTTTAATTTGTTATCAATGGATCGGATATCTTATTTTTAAATCTATATACAAATTCTCTTTCAGGGATTATTGATTAATTGGGATTTCAGAAACTTTAAAGTTTAACTCATAAATATCATAAATAGACTTTTTATCTTTCACGGCTTATCTTTGTTATTTCTGTTTTTTATTTTTAATTTTTTTCTCTTCTTAAAGAAAAAAAAAAGCTGAAAATTAAAACAAAATAGTTGAGAATCTTATACTTGGTTGTCAAATTTCGACTATGAAGCGTGGGATACTATATTCGAAAAACAACATGCATTTTTTTTTTTTTTTGTATTAACATGCATTTATGTTATGAAATTGTAATTCGTTTTTATATGTTCTCTGCTCTGGGTGTAGATGTGGATTGCAAAGGCAGAATATGATGAATCAGGTCCATCAATCGTTCACAGGAAATGCTTCTAATGTTGCAAAGCTTTCAAGGACTTAAAATTCACATTTGTATTACATATAATACCATCAGTTGATTGAGGAGCTTTCTTTTCCTATTCTTTACCATTTTCTTTTTCATGTTTCTATATTTTCAAAGCATAAGCTAAGCAAGATATGTAAGATTCATTGAATGTATAAGAACTGTGTACTGTTATTATATAATTTGGTTAAGCCAACAATTTTTGCAAGTATATTTTTATTGTAGATATAGTTATAGTGCTATATATTTGATTGTTTACCTTTTTAATTTACTTTTTTACATACTACTTCAACATTGCTATCATTATTGTTCACCACCACAAAAAACTTACCAAGATAATTGATATCATACCAACTATGGTTGTTAGAAATTGAGAGACTAAACTTTTTTTTTCTTCGAAAGATTACGATGCGTTATGGGTATTTTTTAGACAAACTTTACGTTATACATTTTAGTTTTCTTTTTTAATCACGAATGATTTCTTTAATTTCTTCGCAGATTAACTTTATATTTCTTTCTCCCTGTATATAAAAGAAACTAGCGTGATTTAACAATTAAAATAAGTTTAACCGCTTTGCAACTTCATGTTGATTTAGTTGTAGCTGAAATTCCACACAATATGAGGGTTGTTGTATCCATATCAACAATACAAAAAGACATTATATGGGATTAAAGTAAGAGACAAAAATGAAAATTAAAGACAGAAATAAAGGGGAAAATAAAAAATTAAAGGAGGACAGAAATAGATAAAGGTATTATTTGTGCTTTTCTTAATGTTGAATTTTTTTTTTTCTCCAAAATTTACTTATCAATGGCAACACGCATTTAACTAAAAAAATAAGAAACAAATTAAAACATATTTAGTTAACAGCGTAATAATAATAATAATAATGGAAATAAAAACTTATCAAATACTAGAGTTCAAGAAGGTATTCTATTTATAAAAGTTGCAATAAACAATTAGCCATTAATATTATAAATTGATTTGATTTTCTTTTCTGGCAACAACATTTTATTTTTAACCAAACTATAAATCTGAGGTTTCTATAGATGCTCACAATTATAAGGAGTTCCAGATTTAGTTGATTTAAACGAGTTTAATTTCCGTACGAAAAGTTGAACTTGTGCTTCAAATTATAAACTCTATAGTCTATTCAAACAAAGTTGGTATTATCTATTCACAAACCAAATTCTGCCATATATGAAAGATTGCCCCAAATAAAAATAAGACAATATTTTTAAGAGACCCAAAAAAAAATTAAAAAAACATTGCTTCCCTAACTCTTCAGTTATCAACAGCAAACCTGTTTCCAAGAGGCAAGGTATACATATATAAAATGAAAGTTTACCTTGAAAGGTGAGAGATTCAAACTGAACATAAATAAACAATTAGATGCTGCAAAAATGTCAAATAAAGTATTGAGGTCTTTTTAGCTTTCATCAAGTTGAGCCAATCAATCACTTTGTTGGCAATAGTTTCCAGAAATAAACCTTGCAATTATGGCAGATGCTGAAAGCTTCTAAAATTCGATGGTCCAACCGAGTCCATAAACCCTTTGATGGACAACTCAGGTACTGTGACATTCTTCCCAACCAATTCATGGTCAATGAAGATAACAACTACTGTGATATCGTCATGAAAAAACCGCCGAACTCCCTTTTCAACCTTTTGAAGGTCTTTATATCTCATCTCTCTTTTCCGGGCTGCCTCGCTTAATGCAGCTTTCAGAAGTCTCCTTGCAATCCCCTGGTATTCAAGAAATGTGCAGCGTATGATAAGGAAATGTAGTGATACTTTTTATATGTGAGGGAAAAAAATAGAATTAGGAAAAGCATACAGGTCGAGGGCTTTTGTGAACAATCTCGACTGCTTCCTGATTTGTCAAGTGTTCCCAAAGACCATCAGATGCAAATATAAGGAACTTATCAGTAGGTTGTAAAACTCGTGAACACACAGATGGTTCTGCTGTTAGCACAGGACGACGGATAGGGTCGGGCAGGTGGAACCGTGGGAACGAAGGATCAAAAGAGAACTCTGGGCGCTTTAGATATGCATCTCCTATTGATCTGGATACCTGATAGCAGTTGTGAAGCACACAAAAAAGTTTTACATTGATGAAACAAAACCAACACAGAAGGCATTTCATTAACAAGTGACAAATTACAGAAGCAAATGCAATGATTAGATATAAACTGAACACAAACTAAATGCATTTATAATATGACTTGCATGTAGAAAAGAAAATGGAAGTTCAGAGACACCTTGTTTGAACAGAGAGTCCAAGCAATGCATGCATGCTACAACTTACACTAGCCACCACAAAAGAATGTCCAAAGTTAATTAAAAGAATAAACGATAGCATTCATATTCAAGAAACATAAACTTTTGACAGAGTGATAAACTTGCAAGTGATCTGCCCGCCACTCCTTCCATCTCTATTTGTTTATTCTGAAAGATAAACTCATTGCTGCTCAACCAGACACTCCAAATGACCGCATAGAAAGTAGAAACCAATCACCAATCTCTAATGGACTGCCCTTCTCATTGGGGCTTCCATCCAAGACTCAAAATGATCTTTCATAAACACTTACTAATATTACATAGGAAAAAATAAATAAATGCAAGTATGCAACAGAAAACATTAACATAGATTCATTTACAAAAGGAATGATGAATTTACCTGGATAATGCCTTTAATACGCCATGTTCCATGCTTCATAACTACAATTTGTGAATCTTCGGGGTGCAAAGATCTGAGCTCTCGTCTAACCTCCTCTTTGCTAGCGTTGTGCTCTCTGGTCAACTGTTCTGCAACTATCTTGTCAGATCTAGTTACAGAGCCAATTACGGCACGAGAGTCACCAAGATTGGCAGTATACAGTGTTCCTTTCCAGATAACACCAACCAGACAACAGGAACCCATTGCCGCTATCAAAGGCTTTATCCCATAGCTCCTTCGAACAAGAGTTAGAAACCCATCCTCGGTAGCGGAAACAGCACCCCTGATAATATCTTCGGAGATAGAACCATTTTCTTGAGCAATCCCTGTAGCAAGATTTTGCCACCAAAAAATAAAAATAAAAAATTCCATCATTGCTTAAACCAATGTCGTATCAAAAGACATGAACAATAAAATAACAATGAATCAGCAAAAAGAGACGGATTGTAAATAAGTATACATGCATTGTGAGGTCAGAAAGTAACTATATGTATATATCAATGTGCACAAATATATAACTTGTCCATTTGAAACCAGTGATAAAACCAGAGAGAGAGAGAGAGAGAGACAATAGAACGATTGCCACCACTACTCATATTATGTATGCAATATTTTTAAAACATCTTAAAGGGGAACAAAATTTACAGTAGTCCCAGCATTTCAAACAATCAATACATATAACAAAACATTAATTTCAATTAAATTCATAAGGCTTCCCATTAATTGAGTACACAGAAAGTGGGCAGCAAATAGAGGACAGAGTGAAAATTATTTTCAACTAAGTTATGTGTAGAGTGAATTTCGGTCCAAGTTTTCCATACTCTCATTTTCAAGTACACAACAAAGCAGAAACTAGTTACTGTATAGGACTACACTTAATTATTGGTCAAAAGGAGAAAAAAAAAAATTGTACAGAGAAGAGAAACAATAACACATAACAAAAAGAAAGAAACGGAGCAACCCGCTACAAAGCATTGTGCGTTACATATGGTCTGGGGGAGGACCATACCAAAAGGGTGTAATGTTGGCAGCTAATCTAATGCAAGCATCAAAGGCTAATTCCGTTGCTTGAACATTTGACTTTGAAGTCACATGGAGACAACTCAAGTGTTGTTATAAATAAATAATTAAATAAGAGAAAGAAAAGAAAAAGAAGCTAAATTGAGGAACTATTTGATTGTCGGTAAGCTTCTAAGAATATTAGAATATAGGTTCCGTGTCCTGTTTTCTACCATATAAGTACAAAAAAATGTTCAATGAAAAAGAACATAAAAAAGAAAAAAAGATTAAAGAAATTCAGGGCAAGAAGAGTAAGACAAAGAAAAGAACCAAAAATGCTAGCAGGTGCTTCAGAATTTGCAGCCCCAAAAGCATACAAAATGAAGAAACAAGCCAAAAACCTACCTGAGCCAAAGGGGTCATCCAAATAACAACAAGAACAGCAAAACAAAAAGTCCAAAACATCAACATTGATAACTCCCCAGCAAATCAGGTTAGTCCATCAACGTAAAAACACAACGAATTCAGATAATTTACACATTTAATCTTTTTTCATAACAAAAAATTACGGCCCCGAGTTGGTATTTGTTAAAACTGTGGGTCAATTTAGTCATTTGCCGAGGAACAATAGTCTAATACATCAGATAACTACTTCTTTGTCTGTGAAAAGTACTAATTTTAACCCACGTCTTTAATTCCTAGAGTCTTAGATCGAGAGTTTTTGTTCCTGAAAACAAAATTTTGTCCAGTAATGTATTCGGCAGATGATTCCCTCAAAGACCAGGTTTGAGTTTTATTTGCAAAGAAGTATGAAAAACAATAACGAACAAAAGTCAAATACTTTCACTATTGCCTATGAAAAATATATTTTAAGAATTGTTCAAGACAACAATAAACTTAAATTTCAAATTTCTGGTATGCTAAGAGTTTTCATTTGGTATATGTTCCCCTCAGCTCGGATCAAATTTAAGTTTTAGGCCAAATTTAAATTGAAGAAAAGTATCACAAGTTCATAATAGAGGAAGTCAAACTCTTAACACACACCCACACAACACCCCAAAAAAATAAATAAATAAATAAAATAAAATACTGGTAAACCACTTGGTTGGTATGACGTCTTAGGTTCAAACCTCATCAAGTAAAAGGAAAACACTTTTACCGCTGTGTTCAATACGTTTATGTAACAGCAAACCTGAATAATTACCTTTTGTTGTTAAACAAATCTTTCAAGATCAAAACAGTAGCTTTCTGTTTCTGATCATCTTCCCTTAACTATGAATCAAGATATCACGAGTTCAATACACCTTTGCTTATGGAAAAACCTTTAAAGCACTTAAACCAACTCTCTATTAAAGAAAGCAGCAGTTTTACTTTTATTGTTACACTTACAGGTATTAAAAATTAAATCCAAAACAAGAACGAAAAGAAAAGAAAAGAAAGAGAACATACTGATGAGGTGGCGGAAGAGGTGGTCATTGATGAACTTAGAGGCCTCAGGGCCGCCATGGCCGTCGTAAACACCAACAAAGACGGCGTCAGGACCAGTCTCAACTTGGCTGTGATCTTCAATGACTTCATTGGCCTGAACAACAGCGAAAGAAAACTCACCGCAAGAATGTTTCTCGAGATCCCTGCACCATAACATGGAATCTTGAAGAGAATTGGGATCGTCATCGAGATCATCATCCTTGTTCATACGCGCATATCGCCTCACTACTGGCCTCAGGCACGACGAAACTATCCTTGCCAACCACGAAAACATCCCACATTTCCCTCTCTCACTGAGCCCTGGAGAATTTCAAACCAGCGCCAAAACCTAATTTCGTGCCCAACACCAACTTCAATTCTTCGCACTGTCTGATACTACAACAAGAGGAGATTAAATAACAGAAAGATTGTACGTTTTGGAGTGTGGATTTCGGTGATTAGAATCGGAATCAGAATCAGAATCATGTATTGTTGAAATGGAAAGATCTGATATGTTTGAAATCAGAGAGGAAGAGAAGAGAGTGAAGGCAAAATAAATAGTAGTGTGTGTGTGTGTGTTGTTAGTGTGGAAAATTTTGGAAATAAGGAGAATTTTTTTAAGGTAACTAAATAATTGGGGGGTTGTTATTCTTATTCATATTTGTGTAGAGAGGAAGAGAGATTTCAAAAAGAAGGGTATAGAGTTGGAAGAAGAAGAAGAAGAAGGCTTGCGTTGGGAGTGAGATGAAGAGGAAAGTTTATAATTAGCTTTTAGTTGACTTTAGTGTAAGAAAAGGAAGGGGAGAGGAGCAATGACCAAGGACAAGGAGATAGCTTATCAAATTTTCATTTTTTAATTTTCTTTTTCCTTTAATAAAGTGAACAAAAAAGAAGTTAGAATTTAATTATTTTTTAACTAAAATAATCAAATTTATATATGATGAAAGTTTTTTTTTTTTTTGGTATTATATATGATGAAAGTTAATTGATATTTTTTTACTTATCCATCGAAATCGTCTCTGGAATTTTTAAAAGCCGATAAAAATAATTCTTAATTTGGTTAATGACAAACATTCAATAATTATTTAAAATTTTCATAAAAATATATTTTTATCACATGTAAATCATGACAAAATATCTAAAATGAGACACTTTTATCTGTTTTTTAAATAATTAAAGGAGAGATTATTTTTGTCAAAACTTTAGAAATAATATTGGTAATTTATTCTAATTTTTTATAATTTATGTTATCAATTTTTTTTATTTTAAATGATACTTTTCAATTTTTTTATAATTATCTTAATATCTCTTTACATTTAATTTTAAAATTTTCAATTCAATAAATATGATCATTCTAAAAAAAAATTATATTAGTCCTTTTAAAAGTACTTTTAAATCTACATCAGCAAAATAATCTTTCAATAACAATTATAAAAGTAAACATTACTCCTACAAGTACTAGTACTAGGAAAATGAATAAGAGAATGAGAGTCATACAATATATTTTTTTTTGGTGACCAGAGTCATACAGTATTTTTAAACTCAAATAAAACATGCATAAAATCAATTATTATGAAAGTACAAAGTGCAAATTTTGTATTTATTTACTACTTAAACACCCATAAATTAATAATACTAATAAAACAAGGGAGAAAAAGATTAAGAAATTATCAAATCAATATGGATGAATATATATATTTTGATCAGATTTATTTGTGCAAACAATAGTCAATAAAATTAGGAAGAATTATAAATCAAAATAAATAAATAAATAAATATTATTATTTCTCTAATTAATTATTTTCATTATCACTTTCTTACAATTTTATTTCTTGTTGATAGAACAAAACTTTTAAAATTATTAATACCTACAAGTTTAGGCTTTTTTTTTCTTTTGTACCAGGATATTCACCATACCGAAAATATAATGACTAATTTCTCAAATATTGCAGAAATAAAATAAGCAACCGTTCAAAATAAACCAATTTTATTTTCATCCTTCAAGAAAATTGAATTCGAAAAAAATAATTAAAAAACAGACCCTAATCCATTTATATTAACTTTGATAGTAATACCTAACATTTAAATTAAAAAATTAGAATAAAGGATCATTGAAGAGTAGTTTTGAATGAAACAAGTACACGAATATTTTTTTATGGTATAATAATTTTCGTATCTTCCTATGACATCTCTAATTTAGTAATTTTTAACCTTTGCGTTTGTTGTATTCTCTCAAGTTGACAAGTTGGGTATATTTACGTAATTGCCACGGTTTCATTTTGGTTGGAAATGGAATTGGGTGAACCGGAAGCTTCGAATTCCAACAAATGTGTGCTCATCCTTCACTATTGAATATTGATATTAGTCACTAGTCAGTAATGGGAAGATAAGCACAGATTCAGATCATAATTGACAAATCTTGTCTAGTGATGCCATTTGATCTAAATTTAGAAAAATTTTCATATATATTATTTTCAAAGTCATTAGCACAATTAGTAATGTCTTGTTTGATTTACAATTTAAATAATGACATGTTTGAATATAATGACATGTTTGAAATTTTAATTCGAAGTCTAAAATCATGACATGAGAGTTATTGGTCAATTTTATCTTTAATAGTTCACTTATTTTTTAAATTGGTCTGGTAAATATTTTAGGAACAAAATTTATTTTTAAAAAATTTTAAATTACTTACGTTAGTTTTTTTTTTTTTACTGTATAGCTGATGTATTAACCATTGTTGACCTAATCTATTAAGTAATAGCACAACATACACCTACCATTGCCAATTGAAGGAAATTTACGATCAGTTCGATTAAGTTAATCAAAAATCACCTATTAAATCAGTCTCATTCAAGATAAAAAAAATAAATAGTTATTAATGAATTATTTAAAAACTAAAAAAATCAATAAACATATTAAATCGACTTTTATTCTAGCAATTAACATGTTTAAAATAATAAAACCCTAAAAATTGTTTGTTGGAAAAACATATATTTTACGCAAAAATATATTATTTTATTATATTTAATATACTTCCTATTAAATTTCAGTTGCATTTTTGATACTTTTTAAACATCGAATTCGAGTGGTTTGATGATCTATCATCCCGTGAATAATTGATCTCCGTGCTACCTCTCATAAATAAATAATTATATGTGCATTTTTTTATTTTTTTGGTGCTGCTTTACATTTTATCCCTGCCTTCACTTTCATTGCTTATTCGTAATCAAATGAATAGGCCAAAAGGGTGCATATATGCCATATATTTTGGTTTATTAAATTTGAGGTCCAATAATTGTTGTGTTTACAGAAATTATAGGAGTAGACGATTATGAAGCTGGAAGAAGATTGGCCACAAGATATGGTATTCCCCCACACAAGTGCAATGGACACGTGTAACTGAGTAGTTGTGGCTTATAAATTGTGCAACATGTTTGGATGGATTAAAAGGAGCAAAATAGCGTTGCCGGAGTAGAGGGCATGTTGTTTTCCAAAGGAAAAGGGGAAAGTCACACATGTGGCATGTGAAAGTGATCGTAGTTTTTCAATCCAATCCAATCCCCCCTAATACTTGTTATGTTACAGTTAGTTGCATTAAAGGTTTTTGTGCTTGCTACCTAGGAGGCCCTGGACCATTTTCATCCCTTTCTTTTTCATTATTGTCACATGCCTTGTGACTTCACATCGTAGAAGTAGAAGACCCTTCTTGAATGCTCAATTTTCACAAACAGATTCTCAGATTTCATTGCTCTGCCCCCATAATCCAACTCTTCATCATTTGTCAAAAGCTCACCTCAATTTTACCAAATCTCAACTCGTCTCATTTATGATCTATTTAGATTTAGGGACGCGTTTTTAAGATGTCTAGCATTTATTCCAGAACAAAGAAAAATAAAAGATCTCAAGACAATGTAAATATGATTGAAGATACTTGCAGTTGCAGGTTCAAATTCTAGTTAAGATTGGTACCTGACTACGTGGTTTAAAAACTTCATAATACGAGTGAATGACTGAGAGTGTGAGTAATGTAATGGCAAAAAGAAATATGAAAATAGTTTACACCATTACACCAAAATAAATAAATAAATAAAATGACAAGTTGTTGCTTATATAATTCATATGCTTTCATAATTTATTTATTTACATTATTTTCTCAATAATTATTGAATTGCTTCGTTTGCTAATGGAAATCCATGACAGGTGTTTTGGTTTATAAGATTCGTCACAGAATTTTGAGTTTTTTAGGTTCTGAATTTATTTTTTAAAAGCTACACCTTGCTACGAATTTAGAGCATTAGTATGTTTCATTTATTTTTTCAAAAAATATTTATATTACAATAAATATAAGATGATTCATGGTATGAAAATTATAATTTTTTTTATTATACCTTTAATTATTTTTATTCTTTTATTATATATGACTCAACTATTAATAGTGTTGATAGGGTCTCTAATTAAAGTGGCTTACCTATAACTTAAACTTAAAATAAGATAAAAGAAAGAAGTGGCATAAACCACAATATAAGATTGGAAGAAAGAAAAAGAAAGAGAGAGGAGAGAGAAGTTCTGTGAGCATATTATTCCTGGTATGTTGTTATTGTCTTTTTTTTTTTTTTTATTTGAGATACCACTTTGTGGAGAGTTTATATTAATTATATTCATTATGATGATATATTTTTTATGATTGTTGAGATACTTAGTGCTATCTATTATTTTTTTTTTCTTTTGGAATTTTTTCACGATAAAAATTAATTGTGTCTAGTATTATTAATTTTTGCATATTATTTTTGGTGTTGCCTATTTAATGGAAAAATTATTTTGATGCTTTCGCTGTTCTGGCTTGAACCGAAATTTTCCCAATAATATTATTATGCAATATTTAAGTCTCAAAATTTTGTACAAAATATTATATGTTCATGCATACACCAAATGCGCCTAGAGCCACCGAATCTTGAAGAAATTCATAATCAGAAATTGTAACATTTAAAATCATATATTTTTGTTATATACTTAATACTATTTTTTATTGCATGAACATATAATATGTAATGTATTTATTGGTAGTTGATTCATGTATAATATAAAAATAAAATTAGTGGTAGCTATATAACAAAAAATATATAATTTTTATTGTTATGAGTTTCAAATTATGAATTTCTTCAATATGTCTCTAGGCGCATTTGGCATATGCATGGACATATAATATTTTGAATAAAAAACTAGAGAATTAAATATTGCATGCACATATAATATGCAATGTATTTATTGATAGTTGATTCATGTATAATATAAGAATAAAAATAGTAGTAGATAGGTATAATAAAAAAACATATGATTTTTATGTCATAGATCATCTTATATCTATTGATTAGGCTAAAAGGTAATAAAAGTTATTTTTGAAAAAATAAATAAATGAAACATACTATTAAAAAAATAAAATAAAATAAATAGAGTTGAATTGCAGATGATAAGAAATAGCTTATAAATGAGGCTGCCACGCACGAAATTTAACAAATTAATTGGCATCCTATGGAGAATTTTATTACACGGAATTGTTCAAAATTCATGGAAGATAGCCACTGTTTTTAAATACTTTATACCTTGTCATGGATTCTGAATCTCTATTATTTTTCTGCGAATTCCATAAAATTGAGTCAGATAATATAATCTGATCATTTTTCATAAATTGGTGTAATATAATAATATTGTATTATGAAGGTGTTGAAAACTAACTTGCCGTGAATAAAATAAAATGAAAGCAAAGCAAAACTCAACACACATTTACATGATCTGATGGTGAAAGAGAAATAAACACCCATAATCATCCAATTTTTTTTTGGTGACAATAATCATCCAATTTGCTAAGATTGCATTTGGTTATGAAAACAAGAAAAAATACGGGACTAAAAAATATGAGATTAAGAATATGATTTTAAATAAACCACACAAAAATTAGTCTTTTTTAATCATATTTTATAATAAACTAAATATAAGATAGAACAAATTATAAAATCACAAATTAAAATTAATAAAGAAAATATAATGATAATAAAGAAATGTAATTTTGAAAAATTGATAAGGACAATAATAAAAATAAGTTGTATTTTCTATGAGTGTCATTGTATTATTTCTAAAATAAAATGTTGATGAAAGAAAAAAAAAATCCTAATTCAATATTCTAAGATATAGTGTCATGTATTTATAAACCTAACATATATTTATTACTAGGACTGTCAAACGAGCGGGCCTTATCTATTTAGGTCGGCCAGTTTAAGTTTGGTTTCATGGGCTAGAATTTTCTAGCCCGACCCATTATGGCAAGTCCGATGGATAAACGGGTAGACCCATTTAATTAATTATTAATTATTTTTTTAAAAAATAAATAATTTAATTTTTAATTTAAAAAATCACTTTTGATAAAAAAAAAATCCTTTTTCGCAAAAAAACTTTAGAAAAATAAAGTTTTTTTAGTTGATGGATCGGATTTTCGGATCGAACACACGAAAATATAGTAAAAAAGTGCTATTTTTTGAAAAAAAATGAAAAATAAATTAAATAAACGGGCTAGCCGGTTTAAGTCCGGATTTTAAACGGTCCGGGCTCAGAGGTAAAAGTCCGTCCATTTAGCGGATAAACAGGCTAGCCCGACGGATTTTGTCTATTTTGACGGCCCTACCTATGACACACTATCTATATATTTGTATGTGCATATATTGTTTAAGATATTTTTCCACTAAGTAGTGCTAAGTAATTAACATAATAATAGCCAACAATAAGTGATCATCCAAAACTAAAAAATAAATCATCAAAAAAAAAATAATTATATAAAATTAAAAAATTGATCATTAAAAATTAAAAAACAAATTATCTAAAAAAAAGTGGTTATCAAAATTAATAAAAATGATCATTTAAAATTGTAAAATATGACCATAAAAAAAAAACTCTCTATCTTACTATGACACGGAACTCGAGTATCTTGCCCCTCTAAGAGCTTAAGCAACTCAATCTTCCCCCAAAAATGATCATTTTCATTAGTGTCCAGGGTGAAAGCGACAGCATCATCATCCTCATCCTCGTTGACGCTGCTGAAGATGAACCACACGGACTCATCAGCGGTGTCGGTATCAAACTCAGAGCGAGAAAGAGAAAGAAGATAAAGCGAGGAGGAAGGAGAAGAACGGCGGAGTTGTTACCACCTATGATCTTTAACGACGGCGTCAAGACTGATAGTTACGAAAGCGGATAAAATCTGCAAAGTGGGAGCATAGGTGAATACGTGGTGAAGATGGTGAAGGTTAGGGAAGGAAAAGAAAAAAAAAAAAGCAGGATAATTGAGATGGTGAATTTTAGAGAAGGGGAAGGGGATGGGAAGGGGGAGGAGAAGGGAAGGAAGGAGATGTTAGCTATGTTGGCTATTGTTACCGTTGTCTATGGAATTTTTTTTTATTTTCAATGTGTATTTTATAATTGAATAATGCTACGGAATTAATATTAGGAGGACTAATAAAGAACCAACGAGTGTAATTAGGGAAATAGTAGAAAATGATATTAGCTTTCTATTGTCTCCCTAATATCGACTACCAAGACTTTCTTTTTATAATTTAACATCAATTTTATTCGTGATTAATTTTGAGTGTACACTTACAATGAAGGATGAAAAGATTATAATAACCAATAAACAAACAAATATTTATGGCAAATTAGAATTGACAAAAATATTTTTATAAATTTTCAATATCTTATAAACTTCTCTAATTAAAAATTCATCCATTTTTTTTTTTCAATGCAATTGGTGTATTTTTTTAGTTTTCTCACCGTATGCAGATGAAGGAGTAATCCCTTAAGTAAAGTGAGAATGAAGTCTTTTTCTTTTTGGTCTTAGAATGAAAGTGTTGGAAATGTGTTCGTTTATATGCTACCAGCCCAGACCTCTTAGCCCAATAGGAGTCTCCTAAGAAAACAAAAACGCCCTTCCTTCCAAAAACTAATTCCATATGGCAACCGCCAAACATTAATATTCACACTGCATCCAGGTCCAAAGAAATATATGTTCACACCGTACCCAAAAAATAAAAATAGAAAATAAAAACATAAAAAAAAAACCCTAACCCTCACCTCAGTATCATAGCCGCCGCCGCCATTTCCCTCCCACCGACCACCGTTATCGCCTCCTCCTTCTCTTCGTTCCACCGTTGCATCAGCCACCTCTGACCAGGTCTGCTCGATGATGCCCGTTTCGGGATTCTTTTTCTCAATGCTTTGTTAAATCTAACCTTTCTTTCGTGCATCTTAGTGGATCTTATCGCTATCTTCTGCGAAGAGTTGTTCCGTTGTTATCTTCTTGTTTCTGTGTTCTAATGCATGTTTGATTTAATTTCTAGGGTTTTTTATGTGAAGGAACTTTTTGCATTGAATCAGCGATGCCGAGGTACGGTTTTGTGCTTAGTAACAATCATTTGAGAATTGCAGATACTCCTTTTTCTTTTCTTTTTTTATCTCAAGTTTCACTTATTGTGTGAATGCGTTTAACAATTCCTTCTTTTCGCAGGTACTACTGTGATTACTGTGATACCTACTTGACACACGATTCTGTAAGTTTCTTCTCCCTTTCATTTCATCGTTGAATGCTCGTTTTGAACCTCATTTTGATGCTTTCGAATTGCTATTTTTTCACCTTTCCTAATGCTTTTTAGCTTGCTAAATTGTCAATGGAGATATTGCTTTTAGAAATTTGGTGGAGCAATGGAAATTAGGGTTCACTTTTGTATATTAAATCACATTCTTTGTTTTACCCATTTATTAGTTTGCCTATTAAAATATACTTGAAAGTAGCGCATTGTAATTCACATTATGTAGTAGTGAAAACATATAAGAATAACTACTCTTCTGAGTAGGTGGTGTTGACAATATGTCAAATGGAGCTGTTACCAGTTACCAGATTGTAAAGATTATGTTTATAGATGAGTTGATTCATTGCATATGGCATTGATCTAGGCTTGGGAAAATCTCTAGTAAATCATATAGTTGATCAATATTCATGATGATTCAACCAAGTTTTTTTTTTTTTTGTTGGTGTTGATTGCCTAACATATATTCTCTTTCTAGCTAGGTAAATATTTACAATAATGCACAAAGGTGGCCAAAGTTTTTAGTAAAAATATATGGTTAAATTCTCAAAAAGAAATCAAGTGTTAATCTTGTGTCTAGAAAGGTTTAGTTTTCTAGGCTTTCCCTATTCTTGATTTTAAGACCACCACCTATTAAGGTACAACTGAACTTGAAGTGTTTAGATTATCATATGCTGAACTCCTTTTAGTTATTATAATAATGTCTTGAAAGTTAATTAGCTTCAACCACACATATTTATGTGTTGCTAATTGTGTTTTTGAAATATTCCAGCCATCTGTGAGAAAGCAGCATAATGCAGGATACAAACATAAGGTATTGTGAAATTGTCTAATCTGTTAAATAAGTGCATACCAATCTATGTTATGGTTTATTCTTTATGTTTAATATCTTCATGCCTTCAGGCAAATGTGAGGTCCTACTACCAACAATTTGAAGAACAACAAACTCAAAGTTTAATCGATCAAAGAATCAAAGAACATCTTGGGCAAGCAGCAGCATTTCAGCAGGTTGGTGTGGCTTATAATCCTCTAGTTCAGAGGCCAGCCATGCCTCCTGTATTGCCACCACCGAGATTGCCTATTCCTGGTGCTCCACAAATACCTGGAAGTCAACCGCTGATGCCTGGGATGCGACCCCTTTTACCTAGGCCGATTCCTGGTGCACCAGGTGAATATGCTTTTTCCCATCCTTTTCATGATTTCCATCAAACAGCAACTCCTTTTGATTATGCATTTGTTTGTGCTTGAGCTGTCTTTCAAATGTTCGGTGTTCAGAATGACAATGGTTATATACACATTGCGATTGTTAGCCATGAACTATTATTGGCTTTCACCAGAACTGCATTTTCCCTAAATAATTTGGATATCATTTCCATCTTGCTTCTATTTCCATTGACCTTTCTTTATATTAACAAATTCTGTTATTTTATTTGATTAATAAAATCTTGTATATTATTAATTGATTAATTCACTCAAGCCATTTGCTTTTTGCTAGCATATATGATATAAGTGGTTTTTGTTTGGAGTTACAGGATATATGTCTGCACCTCCCATGCAACCAATGGTACCTCCTCCTGGAGCTCCCCAGGTACCAGGTCAGCCAAATTCCCTACCCAGGCCGCCTACATTAGCTCCCACGCCAACAGTTCCTGGAAGCACTGCACCACCAGCTTCTAATGGCACTCCATCTATTGTTCCACCAGCAATGTATCAAGCCAATCCAACAGCACCATCAACTGGAGGTTATGATAGTTACAATGCAAATGCTAAAGCACCCGAGGGCAACCACTGATCGGGTGAAACTGCTTCGGTATGTCATATGGATCTTTATCTGCTGTATCTTTTTAGTCTTTTCCTTACTCGGCTATTTTTAATTGGCAACTCAGGTAGAAAGCATTGTATCTTTAGAGGCATAGTATCTGGCTATCTGCACGGATTCAAAGTACCAAACATGCATGGTATACTAATAGACTTCCTCGTTTATTTCATTTGTTTCTTCTCCATGCTCTGCAGTTCGCTCTGCATTGCTCTATCTGGTGTCCGCGCTTGATGACTAGAACTGTTTTATGCTCTTCCTGCTTGCAGTTAATCATATGAGGACTCTCAAACTCACTTGCCATGTTTGCTCATATTTAGAGGCATCATATACTGAGATAATTGGTATGTATGTACTATGTAGTGTATTAATTGGTTTGAGTGTGGGGGAATATCATGTTCTAGTTAGGATGAAAATATTCATATCAAAGTGCTAATTGCGAAGAACATTTGCCATGGGTTTGATAAACTTCATGATTGATGTACTTAGTCGTGCTGCAAGCTTTTGGAAATAATTCATATCAAATGCTGATGACTAGGAAACTTTAAGAAACAACTTATTGTATGGCAATGTTTCTCAGACGGATTCAATTGAGATACTTGCGACGTGACAAACTAAGGGCCGGCCTTGTTTCTTAATTACTTCTGTTTCTAATTCGATTACGGATTACCCACATCTCCAATTTAACTGTTTTTGCCGCCACCTCACCTAACGTGAACAGATTATTTCTATCATATTAACATTAAACTAAAAGTCTTTTAAATAAATAAATTGGATTAATGCAACAATATACTTGTGTTTACGAGGCCGAGATATTGTTACTATTAGTGTTGTCATATTTTGATCGCAACATTTCCTTCCAAAATGTGGCTGATTCACATGTATAAAGTAAAAAAAAAAATTGTTATAGACGTCGTGTATTTTAAAAACGAGTTACAAGAATAAGAATGTGATGTTTATGTGCCGAATTGGATACAAAGAACGCGATACCTTACATTTAGCATTATAATAATATAATCCCCTAAATTTCAGTGTATAAGGTTTTACTTTAACTTTATTACTTACTTAAATTTTGTAATACACAAAATAGTTTTTAGTGTTTATAGATGATGCCCTCCTTTTATTTTGTGTATTTTAAAATTTGAGAGACTAAAGTGTCTCATTTTAAAAACTTTAAAAGCTGATTGAATAATTACTTATTTTTTTATTGAAAAAAGTATAACTAAACAACTTTTAAGTAGGTACCGTTAACCAATTTTAGAATCTATGGTTAGGATTTAAAATTTAGAATTAACGATTTATGATTTAAGGTCTAGAATTTAAAATAAATAAATAATTTTTTAAAAAAAATTAGCTAATGTTAGCTAAAAAATTTAGTTACCTAGTACTATTTTAGGATTATGTTAGTGCACACTAAGATCAATCATTAAAATAATTCATTAGTATATAATACATATTAAAATATATAATGTATCCCATACACATATATTCATATATAAATACATAATGACTGATTTTAATATGTAAATAATTTTTTTATTTTATTAATTTATTAAAACTTGGAAAGATGTTTTATTTATAAAAAAAAGTATTAATTAAATACTAGAAAAATATGTGAATTACATAAATAATGACTAATTCAATTCTTTAAATATATAATAGGGCAAGTTACGTTATTATATGTTTTGCCAACCAAAATTACCCATTTGCACCATTTTCCTTAATTTAATCGAATTGCACTATGAGATCCGTGGGAGGCTTTAGCTTTTTTTGGAAACCGTGGAACCCCTCCCACGGATCATGTGCATCTTGGACCAACTTGACAGAAACCGTGGCACCCCTCCCACGGTTTTTGCAATGATGAAAAACAGCTTCAGGCTTCCACGGTTTTTGAGCAAACCTTGAAGGAAAATCCCAGCAGCCTCCCACGGATTTTGGCCATTATAAAAGGCTCAAAATCCGTGGCACCCCACTCCATTTATCAGCAGAGAGTGAGAGATAGAGAGAAGGAAGAGAGAAATAGGGTGATGG